>JAOUZG010037746.1:433172-443685 GCA_026289955.1 Argiope argentata
TTTAGAGTATTTTGTGTTTAATGAAGATTTCTTTAAGAAACTTGTACATTAAATGCATAAAGTATACATATCATGATGAACTCTTTCGTGAATAAAATTTAGCATACTTTAAATTATTATTGAGAATTCATATTTGTATACATTGAGAAACGGTGATTATATTTAAATCTTGTTTATGTTAGGAGTTTTATTCCGTATATAGTTTGTTTGTAATTGGAAATCTAGAGGCTTGTTGTATTAAAATACACAAAAAGCCTCTAAATTCAGTTAATAATTTCTAGTTAAGTTAACTCATATAAGCTACTCATAAAGTTACTCATGAAATAACTTAAGTTATGAAATGTAAAGTAAGCAAGATAGGCGTTGACAAGAGGACTAATTCTATTTTACGAACTTCGCACTTGACTGGCTGTTGCCAGATATGCTTTTTTAGATACACAAAATCAGACAGACGTGAGGCTGGGATCCTATGTCATTATAGATATTACTAAATCTTCAATATTAAGAATTCATTGAATAAAACTTAAGATAATTAAATTTTGATTAATCAAAGGAAGCAAGTGAGCATTAATAAATAAGAGCAAATGTTTGGCTAACAATAGTAAAAAACAACAACATAAAATAAACGCCCATATTCAAGTAGAAAACCTGATAAGTTTTTAATATTTATGAATAATTTCTGTTCTTAACTATTTTTGGTTTTCTTTATATTCACGCAAAGAGCTTTATTTTACGGTTTTTTAGTACTTTAAGCAAGAAAAAGAAATCTGTAATTGAAAAAGTGAAAATAGGTTTACTGTATCAAATATTTTACATAGGAAATATTGCTTAGAATATTTTTAGTTAGTTGCGCATATCACTTAAATTTCTCTCACATATTTCAGCAACTAATTACCGCATGCATTTTAAAAAAGTTGAAAAAGATACTAAATATGAATCTTTGAGTTAAGAATTGTGGATTTATAAGAATTCGTCAATAATATTTTCATATCAATATATTTTGTTATCTTGTTTCCCCGTTCATATTTAAAAGAGTAAAATATTTCCATACAGAAGTCTTATTTTGAAAATGACATTTAATTTTCTGTAACTAAGGATTTTAAATGTTATTTACAGTTCTTAATTTAACCGGAATTAAATGTTTCTTGAAATTTGTTTTGATAAGAATAAAGCATTGCAATTTACTTAATCTCACATATATTTCAAACATGAGATGTGTGATAACATTTGTAAATCACCATATTTTGCTTTTTCCCCCTGTAACTTCCACAAGACCTTTATTATAAGGTTCTTTGTCTTTCAACCAGGGAATATAAATTTGTCATTTAATGTGAATTATATTTCTTCTGCATAGAAATTTTATGTATTAAATGACATACAAAAATAATCAATGCATTAATATGTAAAAATATCTTTGAGTTGTTTTAAAATATGTTTGAAAATATTTTTTTAAAAGTTTTTAATAAATTTTCAAAGAAAAAATTGAATGAGACTTTTTTTGTTAAGAACTGTTTATTCAGTTATTCTCTTATTCATATTTGATTGAAAGATGTTATATAAACTTTTAATTTTATTTCATTTTCAATAGACATCAATAAATAAAAAATTGGTCAACTTCATACATCATTATAAAGGATAAAATTTGTGTATAAATTTTTATGAAGTAAAATATATTAAAATTTTTTTTACAGATTCAAGTAGAAAACCTGATAAGTTTTTAAAATGAGTTTTAAGGTGAGTAACTAAACACTATTTCGTAAAATGTGCTATTGAAGAGTTTTTTCCACTCATATGAACTGAAGAAAAATTCATCAATATTGTAACGTTTTGGCCGGGGCTACTGGTGAGTTGGGCCGAAGACAAGCCAGGTCTTGGAGAATTAAAAATCTATTTATTTTCAGCTATAATACATATATATTTTTCGCACAAATACACCTTCTTGATTAAATAGGTTACAGGATTCCACTAGGGAAAAGTGCTGTGCCTCAAATAGTCAGGTAGTCTCTCTCGTAGATGAAGACGGAGGGTGGAGTTCTTGAAACTCCCCCAAGATCTGGCCCGAGGTTCGGGATTCTCTGCTTGTTGATTAACCTGCTGGGGTTTGTAGAGCGTAAAGTGATGAACTGGCTGGAAGAGCAACTCAGGAGGCAGCTGTTCAACTGGTTGGAGGTATTCCCAAAGCTCGGATGAGCTTTCACACTTCAGACGAGACGCTGAAAGGTTCCGATGAACTCCACGTGGGCTCGGCTACAGGGTGAGGCGGCCTACGTACACTCCAAATTCTCTCCTGAGAATTTTCCACAGAATTCCAAGTTGAATTCTCGCTCCAATCACCAGCTGATGTTACTCGTCAGTCTCCTTGTCAGTCTCTTCGTCAGTCTCCTCCCAGATCGCTTTTTCACACCGTTTTTATCTCGGTCTCAGAAACCGGCCCTTGGTGGCAAATGACCAATCAGCATCATTCCCGAAGTTTTTGATCACCTGGCCCAAGTTATATCTCCAATCACAAGAGAGGGGTAAATGGCGTCTAACCAGGAGACATCTTGGTCCCGTCTAGTCTGCAGTTTTCCCCTTTCACCAATTCCTGGTTATCTATCGTTGTTTCCCGTGAGAAAGCAATTTGATATCTTCTCACCTGTTATCTATATGAAACCGCCGCATCCGTTATCGATGGTTGTTCCCGTGGGAAGCAATTTGATTCTACTTGTTATCTATGCGGAAACGTTTACAATATTTTATATTTTAAAATCATGTAAAAATATTTCTGATGTTTTATAATATAATTTTTGTTCTTTCTGAATGTATATATATATATATATATATATATAATTTTTTCAACCTGAGAATTTTTATGTTTATATTGATTGATAATTTTCCTTATTATGTATAAGTTAACACCTAGTATTAATATTGTGGGCAATAAAAAAATTGCATTGTAAATATTTAAATAGTTGACATTTTTCTTACACTAAAATATATTAATAGGCATTTTTAATTATGTCCGTAGTGCACTGATTTAAGGTCAAAACTAAGAGTATTCTAATTTCAAATATGTATTTTACCCATGACGTTTAATGATAAATATGGTCTTACCTTTTTATTTCATAAAACTTTGATTTAATTATTTTAATAAGTAAAAAAATTATATTCACTAAATTACCATATAATTAGTAACTCAAGATAAAATGCCTGTTCAAAGTTTAAATCACATATAAAGAAACTAGGTTTTGATTTACTTTATTTGTATCAATTATATTATATATTTATATGTGTCAGGCAGCTGATGCAACACAGTATGTTCAAAGCAGGGAAAAAATGAGTTTGAAATGCAGTGTTTGTGTTCTTGAGATGTTCTTGAAGAGGCTTAAGATCCTCAATACCGTGGTTTTAAAGTAACTGAGAGTCATATATTGCAATGCAAAGTTTCAGATTACGAATGGATTAAGTGAGTGAAATTTTAAAAGGAAATAAATTTACTTTGGAATGCGGCATTTGTGTTCTTCTGATTATTTTTAAACATTCTCTTGAACATAAATGCCGTGTTTTAAAGTAAATAAGTGCACCAGATCACCTCCAGACATTTCGAGAAGAAGGATCAGAATACGATTGAACTGATTTAAAAAATTTAAAGCATTTATAAATTTACTTTGAAAGGCGGTATTTGAGATTTCGTGATTATTTTAAAAGACACACGAGATCCAAAATACCGTGCTTTTAAGGCAAATAAGAACACCCGAAGAGCGTCAAACATTCAAACAAGAAATAGATTAGAACTGGATTATTTATGACGAATAAAAGAGAAAGTTTATTTAGAGAAGAAATTAGTTTTGTTTTAAATGCGGATTTTGGGATGTCTTGAATTTCACCACAATAATGAAAATCATCAATTTCTTATTTTTTAAGTAAATTATTTTTATTTTCAGCAAAAATAAATTGGTAAAATTAGATGTCTTAGTCATTAATACTGATTTCTTTGCTATGCAAAATATGAAGGGCTTATATAAAAACGAATAATATCTTTTTTCCAAATCTCATGATAATACCTACTTAAATCTTCAACAACTACTTCATTCTCTAGATAGTTTCATTTTGTCACCGTGATTTCAAAACTGTCACTTGGAAATCTATTTTGCTCATCCTGTGGTTTAAATAACTTTAATAAACTGTTCACTTGGAAATCACAAATCATATTTAGTTTTTTTATTTTACACTTTTTTTAATTTTAAACAATCTAATAGGCAGAGAGCAAACACAAATATATTACATTTTTTGGGATTTAAAGTTTTAATATGAAGTAAATTAATCGTGCATTAAAGATATCAATAAAGGGGAAGCTAAGCTCTTGCCAGAAATGAGAAGTGACTCCAGACGACTTGCAGTACTTGTATTTACAACTTGATTCCCAAATTGTTTGTTTTTTTGCTGTATGTTAAAAAGCGTTCATGCAGTAAAATTTCTTAGTTTTTTTAACAATATTTAGGTATTAAAAAGGGAGCATGTAAAATATTTGATAAAAATATAGAATTTGCCTTTTTAATCGGCCACACTTGAATTCCAAGGAGGAGCAGTTCTCCCAGAGCTTAAATTGCACTATATTCCATCTAAAAGCTTATTGTGAAGGTAAAAAAACCGTCTACTGGTTTAAAAATTTCAACATTGGAGAGAAGCTTGTGAAGATCAGGCTTATCTTAAAATCCCACGAAAGCAAAATGTTGAGGGAATTTTTTGATGAAGTTAGGATCTGCTTTCGATTTCAAAGAAGTAATTATCAGATATCTTACGGTGATTCTTGAAAGTATTCAAATAGTTATGAATGCACTTCTTGGATGAATAGATTCTGTAGTAATTGAAATGCTAGTAGGACTTGTGATTTCAGTTTTGCCAGCAATTGGTGACGCTAGAATAAAATGTCATTTCCTTGATCCCGGAAGCATTTATTATTTCAATAATCATTTGAAAGATCGAGGACTATAATGACCACTTTATAAACAATGATTTCAATAAAGGACTAATTTTTGTCGATTAGCATCACCAGGAAATACAACGGTCTTAAATGCTGAAAATTATTTGGAAGCCATTTTTATATAAAATTTCTAATATGAATGCAACGAGTTTAATTTCTTTTTCAGATAAGTGTAAAAAAGACTTCCATTACCAGAAATAAATATTGCAAGAGTATATATTACATTCTTGTTTGTTGCGAAGTGGGTGTTCTTGTTAGCTAAAAAAGTCCATGAATTATTTTATTGCTGCATGAACTCCCACTTTGCGTCATTCATACTCTACAGAAATTAGGGGTAGATGTCTCAAGAAATCTCTCTCTCATTCTTTATGGAAGATGCTATCCCAGAGAACACCGTACATAGCATTGGTGAACAATAGCTATAAAATATTAATCTTTGGCATGAATATGTAATTTTTGATGAATCTATCATTTATTCCTTAATTCTTATTTAGACTATAATTCCTGTCTCATACCATTAATAGTAAACGAAATTTTAATTTGTATTTCAGACCTGTGTCACCCCAAAGGCTTCAATTAGGAAAATTGTTTACAGTTACGGAAGAGTAATCCGTTATTATACTCAGTAAATGTTGTGAATATTTTTTGAAAATATATTACAGAAATGTCATACAAGTATTTTTTTTTTATTTAAACTTAATTGTATAATTTATGCACAATTTAAAGAAAACGATGATGACAAGTGGAGAATATCTCCAAAATGTCTTGAGTTTTTATATTAATAAAAAACATTTATTTTCAGGTATTTGAGAATCGTTTTTACATATTTTCAGTTAAATTTGAATTTCAACTACTGATGAAGTGGGCGAACCTTAACCGCATCTGCACATGAAAACTATTCATAATTTTAGGTAACGATGAAAAGGTGAATAAATATTTTCATTTGCAACCGGAGTTTTAGTTGCTATTTCTTAATAATATTCATCTATACGCTATGAGTTTAGGTAATGCACATTAGGCTTTTGTAGATGTAAAATTAGTTAAACTTTAATGTTTTTAAAAATGTCACTTTATTGAATCTCAAAATGGAAAATAATCTCTCAAATATGACGATACATTTATACTGTCAAACAATACATAGACTCAGATAGAGCGGATTTTGTTTATTACTTAATTTTATGAAATGCTGAGTATATCGACTATTTAAAATGGGCTTCAAAGTGATCTTACCCCTGTCCAAGGAAGTGTTTATTTAATTACAAATCATTTATAAATAATTTCCAGAATTATATAGATGGATATGGAGAATTAAACTCTTCAAAAAATGTTTTTGGAATTTAAATCTAGAGAGCCATAGACAAATACAAAGTTTTTTAAATTCAACACTGCAACATAAATTAGGTGCATCTTTGTTTCTAGGTGACGTCTTTTTTTATAGATTTTATGTAATTACTGATAAGATTGCATGTTTATTACATATTTCTTTAATCAATCATTGTCATAATGCCCCATCATCAAATTCATGGTATCAATATTTGAATGTTCTATTTACTGAAGGAAACAACTGAAGATTTTTATCTGATAGAATTGCGGTGGGAGAAATTGCATTTAGGAAAGTGGATGCAGAAAATGTGAAAGAATCTAATTCATGTTTGTTTTGATGTGTGATGCATCTGAGGTTATATTTTATATCAAGAAAATGCGCCACAGATGCACCACAGATTAAAACAAATAAAAGCGCTTGGGAAAGCAGATGATTGGACCACGTTAAATTAGAGTGGTGGAGTTTAAATTCCAGGCGTAAGTATGTATTTTGTTCTCGTAAGAATTGATTGGCTTACATTTCTTACATTTTTTTCTTAAGATTTCTTGAAAAATACCCATTTTTGATCAGAAACTATTTCCCTCTCTCTCCAAGCTATGTTTTATTGATTATAAATTATATATTGGAAAAAATATTTTGAATTCTAAAAGTAAAAAAAATACCTTTGAACATAACCGGTCATTCTAAAAAAATTGAGCTATTATTTGTGTCTTATACTTTCGCTAAATAGCTTCATCAGTGCAGAATGAGTCATAAAATGAAAATTTTTTCCCCAGTACCTTTAGTACAGGTACGAAATTTAGAAAATTAATTGGAATAGATCATAATGCAAAATTTCTATTATGAATATAATGAGCTGTTTTTCTGTTTCAGATAATTCTAAAATAGGCTTTCATTACAAGAAATAAATATTGCAAGAATATATATTACATTCTTGTTTATTGCGAAGTGGTTGTTCTTGTTAGCTAAAGAAGTTAATGAATTATTTTTTTTTGTTCCAAGAACTTCCACTTTGCGTCATTCACTCTCTACAGAAACGAGTGGTAGACATCTCAAGAAATCTCTCGATCATTCTTTATGGAAAATGCTATCACAAAGAAAACACCACACATAACATTGGTGATCAATAGCTACCAAATAATAATCTTTGAAATGAAAATGATATTTTTACTTAATACATAAATTATTCCTTACTTGTTATTTGGCCTTTAAATCTTTATTTTTCAAATGCGTTTTACCCAAAAGAAGAAAAATATTTCGTCATGATAATCGCTGCAATTTCTGATTATTTTTTGATATTTTATTAAAATAATGATACACATATATATTGTACGTTTTTATTGCATATATTTTGTATATAGATGTATAATTTATGAAGACAACGGAAATAGATGACGAAATATGAAAGCATTTTTAATTCGATTTTAAATAACTGTTTTATGTTATAATTTCAAGACTTTTTAAGAAGAAATTCGTTATACTAATTTTTTTTCTTATTCAATAATATTATTCAAACTGAAATCTATAATTTATGCACATCTAAAAGAAAACGATGATGACAAGTGGAGAATATCTCCAAAAGGTCTGAATTTTTATATTAATAAAACACGTTTGTTTTCAGGTATTTGAAATGCGTTTTTTCATATTTTCAGTTAAATTTGAATTTCAACTACTGATGAAGAGGAAGAGCCTTAACCGCATATGTACTGCAAAACTATTCATAATTTTAGGTAAAGAAGAAAAGGTGAAGAAATATTATCACTTGCTAGAGTGTATTTATAATTTGTGCTTTCCTAATAATATTCATTTGTTTTTCTTGATGTTAATGGAAGTATAATGAATATCAACATGGAAAATAACTTCTCGGATATGACCGATACATTTATATTGTCAAACAATACATAGACTCAAATAAAGCGGATTTTTTTGTTACTTACTTTTTGAAATGCAGAGTAAATCAGCCATTTAAAATGGGCTACACTGTGATCTTACCTTTGTCCAAGGAAATGTTTATTTAATTACAAATCATTTATAAATAATTTCCGAAATTATATGGATGAATATCGAGGAATAAATTCATAGTAAAGACTTTTGGAACTTCAATCTCGAGAGCCGTAGATAAATACAAAGATTTTTTATTCAGTACTACAGCATAAATTAGGTATATCTTGTTTTCTAGCTGACTTCTTTTTTTTTTTTATCAATTTTTGTAATTACTGTTAAAATTACATGTTATTCCATAATTCTTTAATCGAAAATTGTCAAGATGCGTGTTTACCAAATTGAGGCTAACAATATTTGAATGTTCTATTCACAGAAGGTTTTTATCTGTTAGAATTGCGGTGAGGGAAATTGCATTTATGAAAGTGGAGGCAGAAAATCGGAAAATAACTTTTTCATGTTTATTTTGATGTGTGATGTATCTGCTGTGATATTTATATGAAGAAAATTACACGTAGATACACCACAGATTAAAACAAATAAAAGCATCTAGGAAAGGAGATGATTGGACCCCGTTAAATTAGAGATGATCTGAGTTTTATTTTCATGCGTAAGTATGCATTGTGTTTTGGTAAGAATTGAGTGGCTTTTTAGCAATTTCATTATTCCCAAATTTCCATTTCAGGAAGTATTATATCTTAATAATTTAAAAAATATTTCTGGAATATTAGTTACAGGTAAGGGTAATTGTTAAGGGTAACAAATATAGATTTGTCGTAGTGAGTTTTAGGATGATTTGTAGTAAAACATTCTTTGGCTTTATGACCAACACCTTCTCGTTTAAAAGCAATATCCGATTTCAAAAAAAAAAAAAAAAAAAAAAGAAAGAAAGAAAAGAAAAAAAAAAGAAAAGAAACCCGCTTAGAATCACAAAGCAACAACATGCCTTATTATGCCGGTATCTTGACAAAGGAGTAAGGTTTCATATCCTTATCTGGGCATCCCGGGCTTGAGTCTCGATTCGGGCATGCTTATTGTTTTCTGTTGTATCTGTTAGGTTCGTGATAGTGCTCTGTCCGCACCTGTAAAAATGTTCTATGCAAGCGAATGTGATGAGATAGTAACGAAAATCGTGTTCATGGCAATAGTTGGCTCTACTACAAATATGAAAAGCTGATTAGGCTTAAATTGCTAACTCTTAGTCAGCAATTTCGTTTGTTCCTGTCAAGTGCCATAAGAAGGAGCTACAACATACCATAGTATAAGAGAGATTAAAAAATCATAATTTTAACCGCATTAGAACATGAAATATGAAAGAATAACGTTTATGGAAAAAGGAGGTAATAAAATTTACGCATTTCTTTAATTTAAATTAAATTTAGCTTTGTAAAGCAAACAAAAAAATAAAATCTTGCCTATTAATCTTATTTTTAGAATTTAACACAGAACCTTTTAAGAAGTATGAAAAATAATTGTAATTTATTATAGATACGTCTGTTATTACTATAATCTAAATGTTCTTTTTTATGATTTTAAAATTTTTAGAGAGAGTAGTACTTTTTCATTTTTTTAAAAAATGACTTCCTCAGTAGAGAGAAACACGAAACGAAATCTCACAAATTTCAGATTAATTTTTTTCCATTTTAAAAATAATATTTGAAAGAAATGAGTTTTTATGTCAATATCATATAACATTCAAATTTGTAATTTCTGCTTCTATTAACTAATGGATATTTTAAAATTTTGTAGCTAATATTTCCACATCCTTATTCGAAGGGTTTTTAACATAATTAAAATATTTTTTCCATATGATATCCATGTGAGTCCATAAGATATTACTATAAGCATATCTTCATTATCTTTTGTTTTATAATGTATTAATGTATGTGAATTGTGCAAGAATGTTTGCATATCAGTATATTTTTTTATCCTGTTTCCCCCTTCATCGTTCCTAAAATCATTGTGATAAGTTTTTCGAATTTATCTTAGGCAACACGAATTTGTTCGACTTTCAACGAGTAAAATATCTATCAGAAATATATTTTATTTTTTGAATGACATTTAATTTGCTCCAACTCTGAATATTCCCTGTTAATTATAGTTTTAGATTTAACCTGAATGAAATGTGTCATGAAATTTATTTTGTTAAGAAAAAGGCATTGCAATTTACTTTCACTCACGTATATTTCAAAGATGAGATGTGTGATAACATTTGTAAATTACTATATTTTGCTATCTTTTTTCCCTGTAACTTCCACAAGACCTTTATTATAAGGTTCTTTGTC
>JAOUZG010037751.1:0-19989 GCA_026289955.1 Argiope argentata
AAAATAATTCTGCATCGAATTACTTTTCTGTGTGTAAAGGGTTAATCAATACATGTAAACAAATCATAACGGGGCAGATAATTTATTGCATATCTTATGCATTATTCAGTTTTGAAGGAGTTTTAGTTGAGTAGAGGAAGGTTTATACTTCTATCTGTTGAATTATCACATAATTTTCTCTTGAGAAAACTATAAGGAATTATTGAATTTATTGAATGCATTAATACGTTTCAAATGCATCAAACCTCTTTTGTTGCTATGAAACTAAACATTTTAGACTACTTGAGGGTAAAGTTAACAATTTTTTATACATATAAATTGAAGAACTTTCATAAATATTTTTGAGGATTGTTAATTTTTTAACTGATAAACCACTCCTGACATGCATTCGGAAGATAGGACAATATTAGACATTCGAAGATGGCGTTACTTGAATTATCGCATTTATTTGTTTTTTAAATTACAGACCGACACAGAATTAAATATTTTTTGCATTTGGCTCAAAATTTGATGTCCACAATATGGATGCTAAATCGGTGAACCGTATTTTTTTCTTTTCGTCACTTTTCGTTTTATAGGAATAGAGTTTACTCAATTTGATAGAAAATTGCAAATTAAGTACAAAGACTATATACCAAATTTCGAACGGCTACCTTAAAGAATTTTTTAGTTATCTTTGTCACCAACGCTTGCCAAAAATGTGTTTTTCAAAGGAGGGGAGATTTGTTAAAATCTTGACATTATTGTGCTTTCTCCATTCTATGTATCGGATTTTGCTCTATTTTTATACTTCCGAAACTTTCTTTGATAATAACTGGGAAGCATCTATTACGAGAACCATTTGCTGCCACTGCAACACCCGTCCCATCTGCACTCTCTTATTAAGACTCTATAATAAAGATTAATAAATAATAATAATATTTTTAAATATTAGTTTACCAAAATAATACATCAAGGATATTGGAAAATCCAAGCCTTTTTTAACTAAATCATCAATATTGGAAGTAATTACCTTACTGAAAAACAAGTCTCACGAATATATTGACTTCAGTATTTAGACGTGAATTTAGTTGTCACAGAAGACCACATTTCTAACAATCCGTATTGTTTTCATACATCAAAGTTAAAACCAACTTTTTAAACCAAATATAGCAATACCAAAAGAAAATTCACAAAATTCAATAAATATAATTAATATGTAGATAAAAAGTTTTTTTTAAATTTTTTCTAAACCTTTATCTGTTCATTAAATTAAAAAGAAAAGCCACAACTTTCCGTTTACTACCGAAATATTCGAGAATTAAGTCATAATCAGGTTATTACTTCGTATTATTCTTAGTCAAAAATTACAACTTTAGAATTTCCTTGAATTCATTTTTTCCTCTACATTCCACTGGGCCCAGTCAACACCTTTTTTAAATTAACCCTTTATCAGGATAACTTAAAGCAAACAGAAAGAAAATTACAATTTTTTTTAAACCTAAAAAATTTTGTGCTATTTGACTATCCAATAATACGAGAGAAAACGTGATTATACTAAAAAGTTACAAGTGAGATGAGTAAAGTATAGAAAATCTTATCTGAATCTGTAAAGAAAATTTTATCTTAATTATATTTATCTTACAGCAGCGAATCAATCAACTATATATTCGAAAGCCCACTTCCACTGAACTTAAAAGTCAAATCCAATATAAAATCTAGCAACAGCAAGTACAAAGACCTTTCTGCAAAACGCAATATAAACTTACGCGAGATGTAGATAATATATAAATGCATTTTAAACAGGTATTATCAATCAAGTCCTATGAATATATTAAGCAGATTCTTTTGCCGAATAATTACACTCAAATAAAATAACAAATCTGCTTTAAGTCGTTTGTTCCTCATACATTCAAATACACGTTCAACAATACAGATCTATAACAATAACTTCTACTGTAATCCTCTTCTCTGACGTCCCGATTCCTCTTGAAACGGGCGCACAAGAAATAGCTTCCGACCACACGAATCTCGAGGTGAAAAACAGTGCACAACACAGGGATCTTGTTAGAGGACAAGGGCGGGGATTTTATTAATGAAATATTATCACCCAGTTTCAGACGAGATACAAATCTCTTTCAGTCAGAATTGCACTCTGCTTATTTGTAAAACTTATAGCTGAACATAATTTTGAAAGGACGGTTCAACTAATAAAACAATAGAGTGTGAGTTTGTTTTCGAATTGAAGTATACACAGACCGAAAGAATTTAGATTCCCAAGTAACAAAACCCACAAAAGAATGAATAAAACGAAATAATTATAAAACAACCAAGAAAATTCAAACCAATGAGCCCATTTCTGCATTAATGCAGAAGTGGAATTAAAATAGCAAATTCGCACAAATTGTCACTAGGTGTTTGTTTCAAAGCTTTTATACAATAGAGGAAAATCTTAAAGAGCAATCTATATTGAATAAGCAAGTCACTGCTGTAACAAACCACTCCATTCATATTTGTGTCGTAAAGTTATCGAGATATCTTTCTTATGTAAAAAATTTAATCAACAGATTTTCTATCAAAAATTTAATGGAACTTTTTCTAACTTTGTTAAAGATGGCCCCTCACAATAATCAGACAGATTAACCCCAGCTTCTGTTTTAAAAAATAGATACAACTTGAACCATTATTAATAATCTTGCCAAAAAAGCACGACTTAACAAAAAATCTTAGCTAACCTTAATTATCAAATAGAGGAGGGTCGAGTGGTGCTGAGTTTAATATAAAAGCAGTTTCCATTACGCTATTAAGAATATCTACAATTTTACCGTTTGACAGATCGGAACACTCGTGTTTAGCAAATACCGCAGATGAAAGGAGAGTTTAATTTGATATAGACCTTATTCAGGGATTTTAAGAAATTTCTGTACCAAGATCTGATTGCATAAATATTCAGATTCGACTAACACACACTCAAAAGGAGTTTGCAATAGATTATAAATTATACGACTGAAAGAGGGCCTCTTACGAGCATTCCAATTCCCATACTACTACTATTACGACTACTGCTACTAACTATGATGATGAATCCTAACCCCCATCTTTGATTCCACTACATAAATTGACTACGTTTCGGAAAAGGGCTATTGCTTGCATGGGCTTTCCTGATTAGACAACTATCCCAGAGAAATTGAATCTTATTTTGATTTTAAATTGCAACGACACTCCGGAAGTTTTAATCGATTAAAAAAGTTATTAATCTGCGAGGCTCAATTTCAGTAGTGGTTTTAGTCTCATCTAAAAGATACTAGTATAAACCCAATTAAATATTTAAATTTTAATAGAACAGAAATCACCAATATTTTAATTTTAAAGCCAAACTCTGATATTACGCAAAAAACAAAATTGCAGTGGAAGTCGGCAATTTCATATTCGAGAAACTGAATGAAAATGCACCCTTAATTCACAGGATTTGCTCAGAGACATAGAGTCCTAAGTTGAGCTATATTTTCTTTATTCTCATTTTAATTGTACTCTCCCTTAATTACTTCATTCCTCAGTTCACCTAAGCCACCTCATTATTCATTGTACAACTGCAATAGTGTGTTTTCCGTTGTTGCGCTTCCCGATGGAAACCATTTAGTTAAGTGAAATTAAACTCAAGCACGAAATAACTAATTTTAATTAGTTAAGTTTGATTAGATGGTTTAATTTCAATTCAATGGTGATATATTGAAAAAGCCAGGGAATGCCAAATTTACTAACTCCTGCTCCGCTTTATAGCTAATTAGTTGCTCAGAATTAATACACTATAATTATTTTTAACTGTGTTTCTTTCGCATTTTTTGCATTTCGATCATTGGCAGAATAAATTTGACTACATTGATTTAAAGAGAAACACTTTCGTCCAAGATTTATGCTATACAATGCTAACAAAACAATTATTTTAACAGCATGAAATTTTTGTCATATTTCCTGATTATTTAATAGATTCCACTCATTTAGTCGCAAACCAAATTAAAGATGTCCTGGTTAACAAACCCATTTCCATGTTTTGTTTAAAAAGGGAAATTGATTCCAAATTTGAAAAAAAAATTAAAAGTGACCGGATCATCAAAATAATCAGACGCTAAGAGATCAGATCAAACCTAGGGAGGGGGAGAGAGAGAGATGCATCCTTTCCTGATGACGAGGAGATCGCATGCCATATAAGGAAACTTAAAAATATTTTTTGCCCACTCGTATATTAATAAACCTTGAAACCACCTTTAATTACACGACATAAACTACACTCTGGCAAAAGATTTGAATGGCGCTTCCTAAACAGATCACTATCATACAAAATTCAAATTACATTGCCCTGGTCAAAAACACCAACGATTTAAAAGTTTTCTTTAACTTCCACACATAAGATCAAAAATGCACAGATTAAATAACACTTAAAATCACTCAAGTCACTATTAGTATAAAGATTTAAATTGTAATGGAATAGAAATCATCCACAATTTAATTATAAAACCAAATGTCGAGACTAAGAACATAACGAGAGTTCATTGAAAGTAATTACGTTTTCAGTTTTGGAGGAACTGATTAAAAAGGCACCTATCATTCTCAAAATAGGTATCAAAACATATAGTTCTAATTTGAGATATATTCTATTCGTCCTCATTTCAATTATAATTACTACACATTTTTTTTTCATGCCTAAATTCATCCAAAACAAACTCGTCGTTCAACCCATTATTGCTCTATATTTTACTCATGTTGAGCTCATCGACACTAATCATTTTGTATTTAACTGAACATTAAAGACTGAAAAGCTAACTCAATAATCTATGTAAAAATATTAAAAAGATGTTCTTCAAGCAAAATTTACCTACTCCTGCCCTGATTTATAACAAATTTATTATCAGAAATGATCCTTATCTTTCATCTTTAGCTGTGCATTCTCTACAATCCAATCATGCGCAGAAAAAATTTGATAACATTATGATTAAACCAAAGTTTTTCTCCTCAAACACTTAACACATTTAAACCCATAAAAATGTCTTTTCCAATATTTTCATGAAACTAACGAAGTAGCCATTCAGCATTATTTTAAGAAGGGTTAAAGATTCTAAATATTATATTTTGTGAAGCTTGAATTCAATAGACGCTTTGAAATACTAAAAGTATCCGATTTTCTTAAATGTTAAAAACAGTGAAATTAAATAATCATATTAATTATTATTAATCATTATTAATAATCAAACTTTCAATAGCCATCGTCTTCAAAGAAAAAGAGACAAAACACCTTATCTTCTGACCCTTAAGCAGTCGCATGCCAGCTCATAAAATTTTTGGCGTCTGGATGCGATTGATTAAGGTCCAATAAGCCTTTTTGGCTTTGTAAGAAAACTCCCTTTCTTTTGCGGGAAAGCAAAATTAAAATTATTTTACTATCATCAAAAGGTCAGTTTTAAGTTGCTACAAAGCATTGAATTACATAAACATAGAATAAACTAAAGTTACAAACATTAATATTTTCTGCAGTCTAGTTACTTTTTAAAGTGAGTCAAGTTCATAATAATTTATAAAGTAAATTGGAATGTCCGTTGTGGAAAGAAACTCAAAATAATGAGTACCAGGAGTCAAAAAAGTTTTCGCACAGCAGAAATCCAAACAACATTTGTCAAGAACACACACAAGAGCTAATTTCTTTCATACTAGCGTCCACAACTGGAAATAGTTCTACCTTTCAGCAACTCAAGTTCCTTTCTTTTCTTCAAGTAACGTGCTATTTATATGTCACATAATCATCTATTCAAAGAGCAGCAACATCTTACGATCTCAGATGCAGAAGGACCATCATCGTTGAAGAATGACAGTTGACTGCCTTACTCCTTGAAATCGCCTTCCTCCACCCGCCTTGCTCCTTCCTCCTCCTGGAAGGAGCAAGGAACCAATCTTCAAGGAGCAAGGAACCAAGGACTGGAACCAATGAAATGGAACAATAATAAGGTGAAACTTTTGAGGTGAACTGTTGCATTTATTTCACTCGGTCACCAGCCAGATGTCAAACAAGAAGATTCCTTAAAACAAACAAACAAAAATTGTTATTAACATGTAAGTAAAATAATAACAACAGACGCGGAACAATTATTATTTTCCTTTTTAAAAACAGTAATTTTAATTTTTTAATACATATTAAAGTTTCTTTTTTTAATAAATATTAAAGCTTCTATGAATGCAGTGTAGTTACAGACTAGAAAAATTATTCTGAACTTGTATGCTTTTGAAATGGAATTTGCCAACATAGAGTTTGGTTCTATGGGAAAATAGTACAATTTAGCCACCGTTAAGCCATGGTTTGAGTTATTAGGAAATTGATTTATTAAAGATTAATTAGAAATTAGGATATATATTTATGAATGAATATGCAATTCGAATACATAGTATTCAACGTACGTTTTTTTTTCTTTTTCCAAAAAGGCAAATCGTATTTACGAGCAGCCGACAAAGAAACATTTGGTCCTAAACAACTTAAATTTATATATTTAAGATATTCAATTTTCACAGTTTCAAATACTCCAAAATACTAATCGTATATTTTTAAATGATTTCGCATTTCACAAAATTCAGAACTGGAAATTTTAGTTATTTCGAAGCAAAATAACCCGATATATGTCAGAAAAAAACTCCAAGATGTGCCTGAATACATATTTACGCAAAAAAAGGTTTTCCTCAAAACAGTTTTCATTTTTACGTTTCTTAAGTTTAATAGAAAAGTGTAAACTCATCTCCTTAATCATTCCAACAAATATGAGCACTGAAATACACAACTTTTTTTGAAATTATGAAAATATTTAAGCTTAAGTTCCTTTATAAAAAAAAAGAGAAAAATTGAATATCAACATAATTTTTTATAAGGCATCTCATTCATGTAATAAATTGTATTAATATAGATATTCAGTTATCTTTAACCAGTTAAGGGCGCTCAACGTGTATACACGTCCCGACCCACCTTCTACTGAGGTGCGGTTGACGTTTATACTCTTGGTGAAAAATAAAAAATTACCATTTACTATAAAAACTCGAAATTTCAATAAAATGTAATACGAATATTATTTCGTGATATATTCCCTTTATATTACCAATACGACAGCTATGTATTTCAAATGGAGGGGGGCTCGCGTATCAAAAAAGGAAAAACGCAAGGAAACTAAGTTCTTATGTACGACCCATAAAGTCGCACTTTGCGTGGTACCGTATTTTGAAACATATCACGCATACATAGCTTGAAATTTTGTGAACTATTTCCTTATTTTTCTTGTTTATTCTTGCTATCTTCAATTTTCCTTGCTTGTGTATTTCATCATTTTTTTGACAATTTTCAAGCTCTTAGTAAGAATAACGTATTTAGAAACGAATTATTAGTTTATTTGACAAATAAAAATTTAATCCTTCCTCGTTTTTCGTAAAATGGGCAACAGTACCATTTTCCCTGCTTTAGACGTGTATACAAGTCTTTGCTTGTTTTTAATTCCACACCCTGTGGTGATCTGTTGAAATTAAATTCCGCAGTTAACTGGTTAAAGGGATTAGTCAAATTTTATAAAACAAGACTGATGAAACTTGTAAATCATGATATATATAAATTATTATCTGCATGTTTTTTTAAAAAAAATACGAAAAACTTGATACATTTAAATATTTAAAAATTAATTCAGATTAAACATTTTATTTAACAAATAGTTTGCGAATCAGTTAACGATGCAGGACAGCAAGCTACTTTTATAATTGTATTTTCAGATACGCCGAGATTGCATTTTCAATAAAGAAAAATATCATTAAGGATATATAGTTTAAATTCGATTATCTAATAAAAGGAATTGCTCTTTTATTTAGATTATCTTATAAATATTTTATTCCTTTCATATGGTAATTTATTCACGACACACTTGCATGTTGATCGTTTTACACGGAGATTTATCTATGAAATTAAGGAATTTAATATTCAAAAATAGTTCTTAAAATTTAGAGGAAAGTTTAGAAAAACTACCTACATTAAAGAAAAAAATATCCCTGTTTATGGAAAGTGATATCAAATAACACGATCAATTCAAGCAGCATCACTTGCGAGTGAAAGGCCAAAATACTAAAATTTTAAAGGGACATTTTTACTATCACGCATAAATAAGATTATCTGTTTGAATATATTTATGAATTCGACTTCAAAAATATAAATATTTCGGTGTTTTCTTCTCCATTTTTTCTTTTAATTGGCACAGCTCAAGCATTTTTTTTATACATCGACAACTTTTACTAAATAGTTAACACCATCATAATATTTGCTCGATTGTTGATCAATAAAAAATCGGCTTATTTTTTTATATAATTCTTTTAAATTTACGAATAATTTTATGTATAGTATAAACATCTTTAGAATATTAAAATTATTTAATACCTTCTTGATTGAGATATGTTTTTCTTCTCACTTTATTCCACGAGAACCAGTTTTTAGATGTTAATGCGTTTCTTTCTTGGGTTTCATTCCTTCGATCTGTGACGTTCCCGTTGCTGTTGCTCCTGAAAAACAATTCCTTTTAGAACCAGAAATGACGCAAATTCCTTTTAAAATTGGTTATTTTTAAAAAACCTTTTCTTTCAAATCTTTTGTTTCTGCTTGATGTTCACATTTTAAGCATTTACAAATGTTTGACTTTCACATTGATTTTAGCTTTGTAAATTTCTCAAGTTTGTATATCTCCCAAGGCATCAATTCCAATTCTTAGATTTCCAATTGCATCTAAATATGTCTTGTGTCATATCTTGTCTTACTATGTGATGTTTATACTAGAGATTTTAATATATGGGTAAGATTTTACTTTCCTTCTTCATTTTGTAACTAACTCGTTAGCTCATATTCAAACAATTGGACTAATAGCCTTTCTGAGCGCACTTTTCTGAAAATTTCAAAGAAGTTTATAAACTTGCCATTGAGATTTTATACCATCCGTCTACATCAAAGCTGTTTTTCGTTATCTGTGTCGCAGACAAACATGCTACATATGCGTGTTTCGATCACGAAGAGATGTAAAATGTGATAATTCGTTATAATCCCGAATTCGATTTTTTTTTCGATTACAATATTTGTATTAAGGAATAGTTTAAAAATACTTATCCCTTTTGTTATTTTACTATCATATTTTCTTTATGAAATTCTTTAATCAGATGTTGAATTTATATAATACTTATAGGTAATTTTTTCTTGAACAAGCATTTATATTTGCAATTTTATCCTAATTTTTTTTAAATTAGATCTTTAATTTATTTAATAATTGAAGATGTTTAACTTTATACAATATAAATTTTGTTACAAATTACGCAATCCTATGAAAGTCATTTCTCATTTCCGATAAACCATTATTTTGGCATGAAAATAAGATTCCGTATTTTTAATAGAGGTTTTAATCGGATTAGAGCATTTTTACGACATTTTCATTTTATCCGCCACCGCCCTTTTTAATAAACGATTGAATTTTTATGGCTGAATTAATAAGTTATTTACCTAAAAGTATAATACATAATTATGAAAATGTGAAAGTTAGAGAAGTTCCATTTTTTTGGTTGACGACTGAGTAACCAACCACAATAATCTTATTCTTAAGATCGGTTTCCTGATGTTTACATATCCTATAAGGAAAAGTTAAAATTTGTAATAAGGTAAACAAAATTTAGTTCACATCTAATTGTTATTGCTGCGAAATGTTGCACGCTTAGTTATATGATAATTGTTGAGCAACAGCTGTATTTACTCGTACATAGTTAACTTTATAAATACTATTACAGGATTGATGATATTAACTATCAGAAACCACCCAATAAATCAAAAGAACGAAAATTTCAAACTAGAATATGATCTATTTTAGAAAAATACAGTTGTAAAGGAGTTTTAAGTATATACCACGCATCCTTTTATCCCATTGGAAAAATTAAATGCTAGAAAACTGGTTCATTTCAATTGTTTACTTAAATCAGCATACTTTAAGATTAATAAAATGACTACACAAAGAAAAAAGAATAATAAAGAAAATTTTATTTCCCAATTTAAAACACTTACACATATGGTAAAAATATAAATAGTCGTTACAACTTTAAAATGAAATAAATGTACACTTAATACAGCAAATGTTTTTAAACATAATAGCAAGGCTACATTCATTTGAGTACTGAAAAACACTATTATCATACATTTTAGTTTTAAATTCATATATTCCAGATACTATCGCTTCTTAAAATATATATCTTGGAAGGCACACAACTCGGATAAGCTCATTATATATTTACATTCATCGGCTAGTTTGTACAATGTATTGCTTCTAGAAATTTAACAAAACAATTGCATATATGTTTTTAAATTCTAGCATAGAGAATTCGTTACTCATTTGTTTATCAATTTAAATTTTTTAAGTAAAGATGATATAATGAAAACTTAACAATATTTTTCATTTTATTCTAAGATAACCATAAAAATCATATAGCATTGAAATGAAATTAAACACATTTATACAAATTACGATATTAATAATCTCAAAAATATATTCTGAAGTTTTCTTTTGTAACATTTAAACTGATGAATTTAATGAAAATATAAGTAATTTCATTGGTAAAACTATATTTGAAATTTATATATTTAAGACGAACATAATTTACATATCAAAAAATTTAAATAAGTTATAAACGAAACAATTAAAATAAGTTTAATAATAAAAGAAGCTAAAAATTATTTTTATGTATTGTATCTATTAACTGCACCCATTCGACACTTATCTAGAAATAAGTATATTTATCTTATTAATGAAAGTAGTTCGAATTGAATTTTTGCTTCCACTTACTGCGATTCTATTCCACGTTCTTTGAAAGCATATTAATCCCCACGTTGATCAGACATGACGATTAAATCATGCTTTCACAAATCCAGAGAATTCTTGATTGATTGGCCGGCCAAACCAATCAATAACCCGTAACTGGCAGGCTAAAGTATTAGAATCAAACTAATTCTAAGCTATTTAATAAATAATTCTTTAGAAGTAACATTAAAGCTTTTAATGCTTTAAAATTTAAATAAGATTTTCTGTTAAGTTTAAAAGAAGTTTTGAGTTATCATTAAATGGATGCAGTTAGTGAATAAATTTAGTGTATTTATCAGATCAAGTTGATAATTTCTCTGAATATTTAAATATTAAATTTTTGAATATGATAATTGAATTATATAATAAATAAGTTTATCTTTAAATTTCTGAAAAAAGAGCAAAACATACAAGGCATCATGACGCATGCTACAATGTTAAACGTCATTGAAAACGAATACATTACGAAAGATTTTCTCACAAAATAACTGACCATTTACAAATGCAAACGGAATAATCCAAACATAACTACAGATTATCATAATCTGTAGAATATTCGCTTTCTATTTTTTTGTTACATTAACATATTGTGTATGAACAATACAAAACGATCTTGAGACAAAGAATTTGCTATTTTTAGTACTGAGGTAACAATTTCTTTACTCAGAATAAGTACAATAAAATATTTCCTAATAACCGCACGTAATATCCAGAATAAATTATTTAAGTAGAATACAAATAGCGTTACTATGGAACAATAGAGAATAGCTATATGCCAAATGAATATTTTAAATAAACAAATACTCTATATTCAAACTATAATACAATTACGTTAACCAATCACATTCGTACTATTCATACAATTCCATTACATTTCGTAGTTAACATTTTTGTGGACAGTTACACTAATGCATAATATGCAAGCAATGCCCCGACCTAGATAGAGGCCATGGGAGAAGAAGGAGCCTCCGAAAGGCAATCCCGCCCACCGTGTTGGATCACAAGATCATTATACTGGGCGCTTGTAAACATACCACCCTTTGAGATTTCATATCGTTTTTTTACATTAAGAGTTTTGATATAATATCTTCGTAATAGAAGACTTTATGACTGAAATTTGAGGGTTCGACTTCGAGAAACATCTGATTTTTGGGCTGTCTGAGTTTTCATCAATAGGCAATCTCTTCGATAACTTGATTTATATAGCCTTCCTTGGTACCATACAAACAAGAAAAACTTCTGCCAAATAAATTATTTGAGGAATGTCGTTTGAGAAATTAATCTGCATAAACTAATTAGTTTATATTCCATCGCAAATTTTTATTATCTGTCGAATTTGCGTTTGAGAGAATAGTTAGGTTTTTCAGTAAATTTTACACACACATTAATTCATGCTTAAGAAACCTTGCAGAAAAAAAAGTCAATATCAAGATTAAATGTTTCAGGACAGTTGACGTACCATAGATTCTACCATTTAAAAAAATATTGGCAAATTGTCAACAAAAAAGAATCTGAAAAACTAGCTCTTATTTTAATGAGAAAGCAGGTTTTGTCACAATATGACAAAAAAAAACAGTTATTTTTTTCGTACAACGTCCTTGAATGAGAATGAACATTAGAATTAAATCTGAACATACTTTTAGCTGAAATATATGAAAAAAAAATCAGCAAAAGCGGTAGTAAGATAGAAACATAAAAACAGAAGTTTGCACTAAATACTATGACAAATTTCAATTCCCTTTTTAATTCAAAAACTGTAAAATTTGGATTTCCTCCATTACGAAATAAAACTATGAAATTATATCAGACTTAATTTTTTGAGGGTACAAAATCTCAAATAGTTTCAAGAATAGATACGTCTCGTAAGTCGTAGAAATTCGAGGCTACTGCAAAATATACATAAGCAATAGCATTCATTTTCAATAGGAAATAAGATGATTCCATGATATACTAACTCTTATAACTTCTATTTGTGTCTTTTTATGGCTGCTGTTTTTCTTTTCCTTTTAAGAAAGAGCGTCACTGATTAACGGCTGAATGTACTCCAGCAAAGATAATGGATAGAGCCAAGAATTCGATGATTGAATCTAGACCTTCCCGTTCCCGTCCCCGTCCCTTTTAAGTAAGAACATACCATTCTAAGTCATGAATTTTTTATTTTTCAAAGGGGAAACTAAAAAAATTCAAAAGATATATAATGTCAATGTATAAAATATTGATACAATTTATATTTGAAGACAATGAGAATTAATTCTGTATTCTCGGAAAATTTCAGAGCACACAGAAATACAAGAACGGAGTTTCTCCATTCCAATGTGACATTCCATAATAAATACTCAGTATACATGCGTCAATTATTGATAACGCTCATAAAAGTGGTGCATAACAATGAGATAATGATTAAAGAGCAAAATAAAAACTATCAAAGTCTGAAACTTCCCGAAAGTATTCAGTTAAAGAAGGCTTCCTTCCATTCATGGAAGAGGATCGAGAATATCCTTTGTGTGAATCTTCCCTTCTCAGAAAGAATTTTGAACACTGCGGATTCCAGAATAAATACATTATTGGACAGCATTAAGCAGACAATAGTTTCTGCTATTCCACAATAATGCTGTATTACAATCCAAGTATAATTTCCAAATTTTTTACAGAATGATAAAAAAAAACTGAGTATAAAACAGAAATGTAAAATGAAGAAATTTTCGGCACTTTCACATTCCATCACATACCAAATAATAATTCGATAGACACGAAGAAAATACGATAAATCCGCATTCCAAGAGTTGTTGGAAATTACTCTAATACTGGTTAAAGGTATTTCTTCCTTCAATCGATGATGTGGTAAACATCAAATTTAAATGAAAAAGGATCAATACTAATATGCTTAAGCATTTATTATCTCTGTAAGTGTAAAAGTTGCCATTGTTATTTGACTAATGAAAACAATGTGCAACGCAACAGTTGAATTCGTTCATTACTGTAATCGTTTAAGAAATTCATAGTTCAAAGTAGAGTTGTTTATTTATCACAATGGATTTTCATATTTCTGGGAAAATTTCAAAAAAGTAAATGAAACTGATGAATTTTAAATTGTAGCGACATTTTAATTTTAGCTTCACTCTGAAAATATAGAATTTTTCAGAACTAAAAAGCCCTGTTCAATTCTATCATATTTGATGGCCACAGACAATTACTAGAATTACAAGAAATTGAGAAGTATTATAATGAAAAGTTGATTGAAAATTAAATATTTTTGTCGAATTTCATACAATATATACTAACGAAAAACAACTTCTGATCAACACAAAACAAGTCGAAGAATTTTTATATTCTCACTATTTCATCAAGGCTTGGCATTGCATATGAAAAATCTGATTAATAATTCGAAAACGTTGTCTTTCAATGGTGATGTAGCCTATTTACTTAAAAGATCAAATACAAAACATAAACAGATGTTTAAAAAATACAATATTGTAATAGAATTGTTGAAACCTTTAGAAGTGAAATCTCAGTGCTTATAGATTTTGTTTCAGCGAGGCATTTGTTTCTCCTCTTATGACTGATAGTCAAGTCAATGCAATGCAATTCCACTCAGTAGTTCGATTCAACTAACTTGATGTAGCTCGAGTCCCACAAGCTACCTTCCAGAAGAAGTGTCGGATTCCCATTCTTTAGGTTCTTGCGAAAGCAAGGTTTTCCAGGATATTTTATGATTCAACTCCAGCTCTCTTCAACCATTCTCATACTATCCGTGTCCATTTAACCGTGTTATCAACTAGTGAGATCTGGGGGGAAAAGATTTGGATTTACAAAGTATTGATACAAGTTTAATAGTAATCAATAGTTTGGAAAGGTTTATAATTAATTATATACTCTAGAAATACTGTTCAGAAATTTTATCTGATTTAGAAAATTAACAGAAATTAAAGATTTCAGTCAAATAACGTTTTCCACTTCATTGAATATATTAACTTAATCCTACAATTTAAAAAAAATTGTAGAAATAATTTTAAGCAAAGTTTAGTACTAAGGCCTCCTTCAATATTTGGGAAGGTTTTGTTGGAACAAAAAATATGATTAAGAGAAAACAATACAAGCTAAAAGTAGGAACAATTAAATTAAATTATGATTTATAATTCCAAAATTGAGTCTGTTTTTTCAAAAATATCAAAATTCAGTTACTTACCATTCAAGATAATGTGAATAATGAAGCCGTTCATGAGAAGACGTTTCGTTTCTGTCCAGAATTGTAGATGTCAGAACATGAGCGTGGGATTGGGAAAAAGCCACTCGATAGACATGACTGCGATGATCTTTATTACACAGCAACTCGAATCTGAGAGCTCCTGGATCATCATGTAATGCAGACAAATTCACATCTTTTTGAATTTTTCTGAAGTTTATATTAAACGAGAAAAATTATCGATGAAAAGTATTCTTGTAAAGTGATTTTAGGCATAATTACGTCGGAATTGTTAAGCATAGAATTCAAAACTCCAGAAGAGTGGAATATTTTAAACAATTCAGAATTAAGAGCAATTTCAAATTAAGCACTTTTCAAAATAGCGAAACTTAATATTTCCAATTCCATGAATAGATTACTGTGAGAAACATCTTCAGGTGTCCAAGAGAGATATAAATTTTTGAAGTAAAACTTCAGAGCTTAATTATTACTCAATTACGATTTTATTGTTTATAAACACACTCCTGATTCAATTTCGATGTTAACGCGTTGAATCCGTTCTTCAACTTCAAGAATCTGTACATTTTTTTTCCTGTTGATTTCCTATAACCAGACATTAAATCCGATCATTTTACTTTCATTTACTGCAGGTCAATTATTCAAAAAGCACCTTGCATTAGAAATTTTTAGTCTGTCATCAAAAAAAGTCCCAAAAGGTCCTTCAAAGAAAGGTTGTACTCCAACATCACCTTTAAGCACTTCATGGAGTTCTGTTTAGTGACATCCATTTCATAGAAGACTCGATCCAAATGTCAAACTATTCAACTCAACCAACCATACTGTTCATTGGCCCGACTGTTTAATTTTAGAATTCATAGGATAACGGCATGCATTTGGAAATATAATTTCATTAACTGTGGAAATAGGTCTCCGAAGAAGCTTTCATTCCTATTAGATCACACATATTAGGAAATTTTTCTATGGCACAAAACATTTCCTTAGTTTAATCTGATGGCAAAGCAGAAGATGGTTTTCAGCCTATTGCATGATCCATCATTATTCACATGAACACAGAAGTAAAACCACACGATTTTGGAATCTGGTGACAAAAATTAATTTAATGGAATTTCGTGAGTTTTTTAAAATTAATGAAGTATAACTTTAATTTAAATATTCTATTTTTAGAATATTAACAGAATAATAAAGAGTTGTAAGGTTGTCACTTAAAAGGATATTTTTATTTGGAAATAATTCATGTGAAGTCGAAATAGTTCATTCTTTAAATCTCTTATGTTAAATCTTTATGAAATTAACTAGAATTTGATCATTCAATTATTTTATTATCATCTCTTACAGATATCCCAACTAATTTACTGTTTAAGGAATTTATTCAGTAAATAATCGTTATCTGTGTCTATTATTTCAACAAAGAACAAGTGAAAGTTTTCCTAAAATATTCCGATACATTCAGGGTTTAAAGAATTATATAATGATTTTGATTGAGTTAATTTGATAGGAGTAATCAAAAGGAAATGAATTTTATTGAAAGTTTACGGTATATGTGCTGTTGAAACATTGCTAGACGATTCACAGACGGAGGGCGTGTTTAATGCCACAGCGTTTAGAGATGCTTCTAAATTCGCCACAAAAAGTTATAATTCCAATATTCCAATCCCATTAATCGGTAAAAAAATAATTGCAAGTAAAAATCTTAAATATTCTGTCTGTAACCGATTAACATATAGACTAATTGCGTATTCCTTTTAGGGCTGAAAGTCATGCGGAAAGGCACCAATCTAAAATTTCTCTGGAATTTGACCTTTTTCCCTAAAAGAGGACTCTTAATAGAAACAATAGAAAACGGATTGAACGAAGCAAACTAATTTTTTCATTTTGAAATCTGGAATAAAATGTAATGTAAATAATCAACCACCATTAGAATAAAGAATTTTATCCTTTTGAAAATATAATTGTTAAAAAAACTTCATGACCTAAAAGAATAATCGTGGTTTCAAATTTTAAAAACTTATACAAAATTGAAATATGAAAGTCAACCTCCGATTGAAAATTTAGAATTTCAGCTAACTTGAATTCAATTGAATCACGATTTTTCTCACTATGCTTCTTTTTTTATATAATAACAGTTAACAGCAGTGGAGGGATGCAATAATAAGATAACGAAGTTTCGAAAAATTCTGTACAGCATTGTTT
Source organism: Argiope argentata (assembly GCA_026289955.1). NCBI lineage: Eukaryota > Metazoa > Arthropoda > Arachnida > Araneae > Araneidae > Argiope > Argiope argentata. Next base: position 17,263 of record JAOUZG010037751.1, read on the forward strand.
GAAGGTGCAGTAAGCAGTTCTTCAGTGATCAGTCAAATTTGCCGGTCATTATGGATTTCCCAACACCTTCCCTAGGTGCAATTAGAATAACTAGATAACTTTAAGGGATGATTCCTAAGACTGCAATGTGTTAACTACTGGAAAAATTTCATTGAGTTCAAACAATAAGATTTGAATGCTTCTCTTCAATGTTATTAAGCAAGATGAAGTTTCCAAATTTTTATCCAAGAAAATCTTTGTAGAACTTGCATCCAAAATTCAAAAATTTCTTAAAATCTCGATTGCCTGATTAGAATATATATTCTTATACTTGCTTGATCTATGACTAAAATGAAAATTACTGAAGGGGGAATGGATATTGCTGTTCATAGCTTCCCACATTATCTACAAATCATAATAATGATCTAATAATGAAAACTTATTGAACGACTAAATATCAGCTGCAGAAAAATATTTCCTAATCCCTCAGAATTTTACAATATAATAACAAAAAATCTGAACTTTGCAGTATTTTACTTTTTAAGTATTTAAACTTTGGATGAGAGTTCCAGCAGTGTAATATAAAATTGACTAAATCAATGAAATTGTTTGAGCTTTTCTTGGGTTGATTCTGGAAAAAGAGAAATAAATTGATTCCCGAGTCAAGATTTGGAAAATGAAACAGTAGGTTTCTCACAATAAAATAATTATTTCATAGATATGAAAAAATGTATTGCTTTAAGATAGAAAGGAAAATTAATTTTCCAGCCAAATTTTGCTATTCAAGTCTTTATGGTGTAAGTATTTGCACAAATATTTGACGTCTTCAATGTTTTGGTGTTCCAGTATTTCAGGAATCCAGAAAAGTATATTTTCCAGTGAAAATCAAGTTAATAAATAATTGAGGTTAACTCCTTTCAAAATCTAACGGGAAACCTATGAAAAATTAAGACTCATGATAATTTATTTTACATAAAATTGAACTTTTTTTCTAAAAAAATAAACCGAACGAGATGCATTATTAAAACGTAAAATATTTTAAGAGCATTAATGATCCTATCTCCGATTCCTTTTGAACAAAGTGCCCATACGAAAAATTAGGAATTTCTGAGTTCTACAAATTTTTCAGCTCTTTATTTCACTCAGTCAGGATAAAGTAATTAAAAATTTAATTTAATCAGGAGTAAATAATTTCGAAACTGAACTTTTGTGATAGTTAAAAGATTCAATCTGGCATCTAGTATTTTCGAAATAAGCATATAATTTAGATGTTAGTGAAACAAACTTTAAAATTCTAGCGTCTTACATCAACCAGGAATTTGATGTAACTTTCTGTTTCACTTTCTATTGATTGAAAATCTTAACAAGGACTCTAAGGCACTGGAAAAGGTCAGATAAGGAGAATTACGTCCAGGACGGTACACCACTTTCAGTATAGGTGCCCAGTATGCGATAATCATTGTGAAAAAAAAGCTTTCAAGCAATTCTGTTTTCTAACTTTTCAAATTCTCACATGCTTAATGAAACTGTATTAATATCTAAAACTTGCAATTACAAAATGATAAAAGAAAATTTATCGAAAAAATAGGTTATACCTAAAAATTGAAGTTATAAATATACTGAAGGATTATTGAAATTTGGATATAAGGCCGACAAGCTTTTGAGCTTTTCAAACAATTAGAATGTTGTTGTGGTGAATTAATCTCTGTTAAAAGAAAACCACTTACTCCAGCCTTTACCAACTTTCAAATTTCTAGATTACTCATTTTTCATGCCAAAAACCATACTAAAATATCCACAATTTACATTCTAAACAAAGGAGAAAAATCTATTGATAGAAAGCCAATAAATCCAACCTAATACCTATTTACACCAGTCACTCACTTCGCACTAGATTTTATATTTTTGACACTCACCACAAATTCGAATACATATTGCTCCCTTCAGTGAACATTCAATAAACCAAATAATTATTCACCCATTTTCATCAAATTTTAATTCAAAATAATTTGACAACACGTTATATTCCTTCGACAACTATTACCCACACACAAGCCTTATTTCACTACATTCCTTACTTGCACACTCCGACGCAACCTTTACTCACTGTATTCATTACCCACACTCTGATACACCATTCCTTCGATATTTGCATTACCCATACACTAGGACACTTATGTCAGATTCCTTATCCACACACCTGGACACACCATTCCCTCACCACATTCATTACTCACACACACTGACATCTATTTCCCTCGATAAAAAACTTACTCACTCACTCTGACACGACCTCCACTCAACACAAGCATTTCCTACATACTCCTTCAATACAAGCATTACCCATACACTCGGACACTACCTTCCGTCTCCACAAGCATCACCCACACACTCGGACACTACCTTCCGTCTCCACAAGCATCACCCACACACTCGGACACTACCTTCCGTCTCCACAAGCATTTCCCACACACTCGGACACTACCTTCCGTCTCCACAAGCATTTCCCACACTCTGATACCCCCTTCCGTCACCACAAGCATTTCCCTCACATTCGGACACCATCTTCCGTCACCACAAGCCTTTCCCACACTCGGACACCCCCTTCCGTCACCACAAGCCTTTCCCACACTCGGACACCCCCTTCCGTCACCACAAGCATTACCCGCACACTACCTTCCGTCTGCACAAGCACAACCCGCACACTCGGACACTACCTTCCGTCATCACAAGCATTTCCCACACACT
>JAOUZG010037751.1:19999-43396 GCA_026289955.1 Argiope argentata
CCGTCATCACAAGCATTTCCCACACACTCGGACACTACCTTCCGTCACCACTTGCATTACCCACTCCTACGTGCCATTCCTTCACCACTCGCATTACCCACACTGGGACACATCTTTCCCTCGCCACATGCACTACCCATAATGCGATACCATTCCCCGGCCAAATTCATTACGCACACACTTGGACACACTATTCCCCAGTCAAATTCATTACCCACAATCCGATACACCATTCCCTCGCCAAATGCATTATCCACACTTCGACACAACAATTCGTTGACACATGCAACACCCTCTTCCCCACACAATAATCCTTTGGCAAATCTAAAGATCCATTTTATACAAACTTTGACACAACCCACAATTTCAATACTCTTCGGAAATCACATTACAAATATGCGTCTCAAAATCGGATTGCTTCGGAACGCCAATCAGCATTTCCAGATTTTTCTCATTCATTACCGCAGATGTCCTACTTTTACTTATCACCGCAATCCTCAACAATAATTACTGCTGGAATTATCACTGCCTTGATTAATATTTTCTCACATGACCCGTGATCCACTTCCTTACTCTATATATATAATTTAATTTTAGGATGAATATTATGTAAATACCACGGGTTACATGGGATTATAAAAGTATTTAGTAGAAATAACAGAATTCTAATCGCCGGACAAGATTACCAAAATAATTCTATGCTTCGGGCACTAGTCCTTAAATTACCCCTTCCCCTTATTTGGGGTCTGCAACCTGGATTTGAAGAATAAAAAAGAAAGGCACCCGTCAGTATCTTAAATGTCCCTTTTCTTTACTACCTGGGACATACAACTGTCTGGAAATTGATCTTAACAAATATTCTCAAATCTTTGTTTCAAACAGACCTGCAGAATGGGATAGACCTAGGCACGCACATAGGCAGCAGCTGTTACTAGGTGCTTCATGGAGTTCTTAATTGCTAATAATTTCCAGTTTTCTTGAAATAAATATTTGAAATTCCCACTAGAACTAAGAATGGTAGAAAAAATTAGCTTATGATGAAGAGGTTTTAGACTGAAAATAACACTTTAATATAATATTGGAAAACAATTCAACTTATTTACAGTCAGAAATAGCAGTAATTCGATATTTGAATCTTTCCGCCAAATTAAGAAGATATGAATCAAACTGAAAATTTTTTAAATGCAGGAATAGAATAATAAGTAACATTTATAATTTTTTTTATTTTGATCATTGATTTAATTTTTGTTTATTGTGTTTTTGTATAAAATATTTTCAGGTAGTATAAATAGAGATTTTTGAATTTTTAAATCATTTCTCGACAAATTAACACTGAAACTTAATTTTTATTCACGGAAAACCTATATTTTATTATTTTATGAAATCGCTTTTCAATTATTGAATTCTTTAAATATATTTTACAACCCTGACACCAATTTTGTAAAATCAGATTCTAAAATTGTATTGTATAACAATTGCCATATAATCTTTTAATTGTAAAGACAATAATATGCTCTTAAAATATTCTATTTAATATATTTATTGACAGGATCTTCTAATTTTAAAAGTTGAATCCTTTAAAAATGAACGTCAAACTACTAAAAACGATTTGAAAAATGTTTCATCTATTGCAAGGGATTTTGGTATTTACTGAAAATATTCCTGCCATTATTTCAAGATTCCTAAAAAATCGGTACACCAAAACACCAAGTTTCATAAATTTGTATAAATACTTTATTTGCATAAATACGTTTACAGAAATCACCTGGAAAATATCCAACAGATCCAAATGGTTATATTTTGTGGTTACACAAGCAAGAACCAGATATCAATTGATATGGTTTCACAAATACCAAATCTTTCAAAAAGAAAATTAATGATTGTTCCCATCTTGAAAGAATAATATCTTTCCGTTCATGAAAAATTTCATTACAAAGAAATCTAGGGCTGCTCAGATTTTTCCAAAACTTGATTATTTCCCAAAGCTTTTTATTACAATCCGTTTAATTCGGTCTTGTTAATTTTTACATAAGAAAAACTAACCTTACCAGGGAGAAAACCTGTTTGTATTTAGCTATTAAGCACATTAGTATTTATATTTTATTCTTTTTTAAACGTAAACTATTCTTTCAGTTTCAAAATTTATATAATATGATGGCAAAAAGTAAGATTTGCGTACTTTAAATACGAATTTCCACAAGTAAGAGATTAATTTATCAAAATCAAGAAGCTTAGAGAGCGAAATCTCAAATTGATGATTATCGACAAACATTGTTGTCTAGTAAAAACCCATTCAATTTCGAAAATTTAGGATTAAATACTTAAAATTCTAACTGAGAAATTTATTCAGAATTTTAAAACAGAAAAATTCAGTCGTTTCGAATTGGACGTGCTAAATACACGAAACCACGCAATAAATATATTTGCTACAGAAATACAGCAAACTTCCAAAATTGTCATCTAATAGATACGAAACTTCTAGTTTGAAAAAATTTAACGACCAAAAATAGGCTAGAAGAAATATTGGAACTTGCATTATTCATTCTTATTACTGCATTCATCGTCCGAGATTAACTATCATTTGAAAATTGGCATTTTAGAAATAAATCTTTATACTGTTCAATTCGATATCGCTGAAACTTTAATTATACATTCCAATGCGGATTTTCAAAGCTTAATTTTTAATCCCTTTATAAAATTAAAAATTACTATAATTCCTTCATTCTTGAAATATACATATTTTTGATTATTTTTTCAACAGGGTCTGAAATTTCTAACCCTTAAGCTCGATAGTAATTTCCAATACATTTCATTTCCCAAATCAAAACTGAAAAATTTGGTAGGTTCCGTTCTTCTCGCTTTCTATTGTTTTTATTAATTGGCGTCCTTTATGATGAGATATGGTTCAATTCTAGGGAAAGTTTAAATTGACCTTTGAGATATCCTTCAACTATAAAATGAATATAGATTTGTTGAGAATATTAAAGAAAAAATATTAAACCCAATCGAAGTACAACGCGGAAGGGATAGGGTAATGCCAAAACTAAACTGAAAGGAACGACAATTTAGGACAATTTGTTAAGAAGGGAGGGGGGGGGCAACATCAAATATTAGCAGGAAATAAATTATTTAACTCCTATTAAAGCATTTATGCAAAATAGCCTAATAGACTTAATTCAATATTGAATTCCTCCTCATGAAATAAATTAATTCCAACCAAGAAATTCCTTTAATAATAATTTAGCAAATATTTTTCATATGTTAATTTCTTAATTTTGGAAGGTACATTACATTCTCACCTAAATTTAATTTAATTATTTGTAATTAATTTTTCCTCTAATATTCCAAAATCAAGTGATCATACTTATCGTGATTCCGACCGTAAATTTCGAAGTCTTTGGTCAACGGACGTATCTTGACATCACACATCAGATGTTCTTTTTAAATGTCCAGCTGCATACACCACTGAAATTTGAGGCACCAAGTTCCTCTGCCTCGTTACACAAATTAGATTGGGCTGAAATCTTGGGTTGCACAAATCAGATTGGCTGTATCTCATCATGAATATATCTTGACATCGAATCCCAGTTTATATTGAAACTGTAGAATACTGAATCTGAAAAAAAGGCGTTAATTATTGCAAAAGGTAGATTGGTAGAGAAAACTTTCAATAGTTTATTTTATATGCTCAAACATAGCATTGAATAAAAAATTTTAAATTCAATAAATGTCACAGCATATCAATGTACAAACTTCAAGTGTAGTTACTGTTAATAAATATTTATGATGCATCAACATAATTTATAGCCTGGTATACTATCTGTTTCATTGAAACGATTTATAGAGTAGGTCTTGGGATCGGCATATTGATAAGGAATTTTGCAAAGGCTCATTGGAAAAGGAATTTCCAAAATTATTCAGAATTTTTAGATTTCCTTCAATAACTGAAGTATTTTATTACACAAAAATATTCTTTATAGCACTTGGAATCGTAAAAAATAACAATTCCGATTTCCTAATCAAATAATTTTTTTCTGAATTTAAATGCTTACAAGTTATGTATATTTAGACCACAGTTCTTTTCTTACTTTAGATATTGGTTTTATACTCGTTGACCTTTTAAGCCATGAAATACTTGCATACGCTGACAGGTCCATTTAGATGCAGAATAAAAATAGACAAATCCTAAAACACTGTCATAAGAAGTTTCGGACTGGAATGTGATTTTTTTTAGAGAGGGACGAAAACAAATCCTTCAGTTTGTCCAAAAGCAGAATAATGAGTGAGGATTTCGCGACTTAATTCAATTAATGTGCTGACCAACAATGATTATTCATGGTTTAATCACGTAAGAATAAGGTACACACAGCCATCCCGAGATTTTATCAAATCTTGATATTTCAGACCATCCCGTGATCGAAGAAAGTTTTTAAATGATGGCTGATTTGAGCATAAAGAAAACAGAGTATGGAAATTAGACGAGTGTAAACTGAACTAAATTTTCACATTCATCAAGTTTTTCAAAAAATTTCATTCTCAAGAATTATATCCTGCTGCCAGATTACAAGTTAACAAGATGGAAAGAGCTGATAAATAAAGTTGAATACACAGGTTTTGTTTCCAAATTCTAAATCAAATTTAACAGCAAAGCCGTTCAGATATTGGCCAAGCATTTCTGCATGCATGCTTGTAAAAGAATTCAAAAATGCAACAGCGTAGATAACTATAATTTTTTTCATCATTTTAGTATCTAAAATGTAAATCATTATCAAATTTCGAAAAGCAGTTGACTGATCATCTATTGGTCCGGTCTTTCACATTCATGCATGCAAGAATGTTTATTCAAAACCAAAGTGACTTAATAGGGTGTAAGATTTTGCGACTATAGTTTAATCCTGTGTCTGCTTTTGGTTTCAATCAGTCAGAATAAATGCAGCCTAAATATCTTCAATCTTCTGTTCATTTAAATCTTTTATCGATATTGAAAATATTTAAAATAAAAAATAATAGATTCCAATATGCTCAATACCTTTTAAATACTAAACTATATAGATTAAATAGATTTCAGAAGTAACAGTAAGCACACAAAAAAAATGAAAGTTTAAAATTTCTAGAATAATTTCAATGAAATTTTAATAAAAATTAAATTCAATTTGAATATCGTTCTGTTATGTATTTTTGTGAATTAAATGAAAACAAAGACAAGATTACACTGAAAATTATAAAAAAACTAAATATCTTATATCTCCTCCAAAATTGTTTTGCCAATTTAATTATGACAATCTTACGATCAACTTCAAAACCTAACTCATCAATATAACTTCATCAATTCTTCGAGTGAAATTTTATGCATTTTAGGATTTTTTTCTACTACTGAATTTTGTATATGACTCTACGCAAAACATTAGAATGAGAGGGGAAATAAAAAAAATCCCGTAACTACAAGCTCGGGAAGATAAAATTATTAACTAATTAATGTTTATAAAAATTCTTTTATAAATATTATTAACAGCTGCAAAATTTTTCTATTAACAATAAAGTTTTTGCTTACCATCTCATATTAAGTTAAAACTAATTTGCAAGAAAAAATTACGACACAATTTACAAAATAAAAAATCACACATCTTACCTTGCTATTATTTAGTATAATGAGAATACTAAAGCTTGGTTTTTTCCGTTTTAAAATAAATCGCAAAGTTAACACCTAAAGGGAACTGCAATACCAAATCTCCACTGTACATCTAGCATCACGAAATATCAAATCAATCAAACAACTCAGACGACAGAATAAATTCTCATTTCAAAAATCTAACACATTTCATTGCCAGAGATTTATTTAAGCCCTGCACAGTCCTCTTCTTCCAAAAATTCGTATTAGAAAATCACCCAGGTGCCATCAAAATTTTAAATAATAATAATAACCAAGGCATTCGAATTCGAACTTTGAAGATTCAGATATTAACCTGTTGAAAAATCAGGGACGATTTCAAAACGCCTGGAAAACAATTTAAAAGAAATTATGTAACAAAAAGCAATATAGTGATAAGAAAATGAAGGAACTTACCGTCTACGATTAGTTCGAAAACTACGGTAGCATGGTGATTATCGGTCCCTGTACCGGAGGATTTCGGTTTCGAACTTTCGTCTTCTGAGATAAACCTTCGTATTTATTTATCTTATTTAGAGTATTATTTAACCTGACAAGCACCTAGTTATGACTTGAGAAGCAGACATCTTTCGGCTTTGTTTTATGTAAATTTGGAGAGGATGCAAATATTTTTCTTACTGTCAACCACTGATTGAAATGAAAACGCCGTTTTCAAACTCCTCCTTTAGTGGCTTCAAAATGGGATGTTAAGCAAAATAACTCATTGAGAATACATAATGATAACTTTAATTGTCATTTAGAAATACTAAAGTGCATTTTCCCCTCATCAACATATTTAACATAACATTTTTTTTTTCCTACAATGCATTTTCAGGAGTGAAAGAATCTAAATGTTCAGAACAACACTAATGTCGAATTTTTGATGATTAAAATAATTTCTCTTTGAATTTTCTTCCTGTATGACCGATTGAAAATCATTTTTATTACGTTTTAGATAATCTTTTATGTATAAAAGGAAATGTTAGTAAAGGAAACTGAACTAATATATTTCTGTTGTCTCTATCAATTGTCTGATTTTCTCATTTTTATATAAAGCAACTTTGCGTTTTCAATGTCCCAAAAAATATCAATAAATAATCTTTCGAATATTAGGATTATTCGAGGCTCGATGCAGGTATTTGACGTCCAACTCTGTACACCTAACGGTATCTGGACGGTTGTTATTGTCAGAATGAAATCGAAAGCTTCAAAATGGCTTATCACTATCACAAATCAAAGTTTCGAAGCTACATTTAAAAGTGATATTTTTTTTCTTAAAATTTAAATTTTCCTTGTAAATAAATTTATATAATAAATTCAGAAAAATTTGTCAACATATTCTTTTTTCGATAAACTGGCTTACGTATTCCATTACCTTCCAGAAATTTTGGATTCAAACAGTTTATTTACGTTAATTTTTCACTTTAGAAATGCAAGTGGTTTGTTTTAAAAAAGAAACCGCAATTTTGATTCATGGTGAGATTATAAAGATGACATCTGAAATTGCACTCCAAACTTCAATGATTCAACATCCCAGGGCAGATTAAAATGTACCAATTTCTCCAAGCAACAACGCCCGTGCCTCAGACTTTTCACTCTTCAATACACCTTGCCATCCCGGTTCTCATCATTTCTGAAATATTGGTAACAATTGGAGTAAAATTTTTATTATATATAAAATTAATTACGGTCAGTTGGATTGGATGGTAAATATGCAAATTTTCAATTAACTTATCAAAAGTCTAATAGAAGCCGTGCTCTGTTTTTTCCGCTAGTATTCTAAATAAGAATATGAATTTAGTTTGCATTAACCCTTTGCAGCCCGAAAAATAATTAGATTCAAAATTATTCACCTAATACAAATATGTGTTAATTGCTTTGAAAAATAAATATATATATAATTCTTTTAAGTCGAATTTTTTTGAAAAATTAATCTACATATCTTAATTATTGTGTAGGCGTTTTTAACAATTAAATTTGAAAAATAAATAAATAAAACGTCAAAAATACCCAGTCTCGAATGTCGAATCACTCTCGACATCGGATCGCAAAGGGTTAAAGAAGATTTGACTTCTCATCTTAAAACTTGACTTATCCAATTATCCCTTATTACTTACCCACTTAAAAGATAAGTTCTTAAAAGAAATTTCTAATATGATAATAAAATAAAACTTCTTATGTGAGGAGTTTGCTTAGTTTAGTAAAAATCATGTCTTTTAGGGAATTTATGGTTGGTATTGGATAGTAATAATTTGAATGAGCATATTTTTTTTAGTTTTATAAACATTACTTAAATTATTTGAAGCTTTTGCACAATATTCATTAAAAATTGAGTATTAATATTGTTCGTGGATGCGTTCTTTTAACTAATATTCGAGTCTTATTGTATTTGAAAATATGTTTATTGAATTGTTTTCAACAACAATTATTTTAACATTTTAAATTTAAAATAAAACTATGTTATTATAACGTGTAAACTTGTTTCCAATTTGATTAGGTACCTTTCTGCTTTTTATTTTCTTCACTTTAGTTTGTCATAATATACAATTTCTTCAAAGTAGTTCATTCTCTGAGTGTTCTATTAAATTTCTGTTTCTACGAGAGATTTAGACATATTTTACGACAATTGCAGTTTGTAATCGAACAGTTTAAACACATTTTCTATTCGAAGAGAAAGTACTGTAAACATCCGAAACTTAATCCTTTACACTCTGATGGTGGGTTTCGGGTACCATTGAAGATATTACATCATTCTGGCATTTTATTTATTTTTCAAATTGGATTATTGAAAATGTCTATAGAAAGGTATTGAAAAGTAGATCAGAAACAAGTATATTTATTTTTCATAACAATAAACAAACTCTTGTATTAAGTCAGTAATTTGGCATCAAATTATCTTTCCAATATATATTAAAACTTTAATCATCCTCAATATCTTGGAACTCCCCGAGTGCGAGGAAAAAACGGAATCTTGGTATTATTTGCACAAAAAAACAGACCAGAACAAGTTCGATGTGAAAGTTTGAATGATTTCAATGTTAAAATTTGTCTATGAACATAACTCAAACATAATCCAGATAAAATGAAATCTGCTACGCATATTTCAATGTATCATGTCAGAACATCATTTCTTGAATGGCAAGCACCACATGCTCGTGCAAGTTAAATTGTATTTTTATTCATTTTCATCGTTTCATTGAATGAGTCACTTTAGTGCTGCAAACGATCCAAAAAAACTTTGTATCGCATTTATTGTTGAAAAAAATATCACATTTCCTATTTATCTCATTTCATATCATCACGTACCCAAAATGACATTTTTTAAGTTTTTATTTCCTGTAGTCATTTACTTATTCTTTTTAATCAGGGCTTTTGTAAATGCAATGGCAGGGCGTTATTAAAAGCTGATTTTTTTAGATGTTCGTGTAGATTTTTTATTTTTCGCCTACGGAATTTTGTTGAAGCCAAAAACCTCATCCCCAAAACATGTTCTGACATAATAGGTCTGTATATCCAATTATGTATTTCTGCCAAATTTTCCCTGAAATTTTTCCTCGTGAATTCTCTTTGCTTATCAGTCAACGATCAAGTAACCACTATTGCTAGAAGCGTAAAATTTGTCGTTGTTCGGCAGCTGATTCTGAGACTTTCTGCGCATGCGTTATGATGGGTTTAATTTGATAAAATAGGGGCAAGATTAAAGATGAAAGAAGACATTTACATTCAACAACAAAGCAAAACCGGACTACTCGCAAATTCATGCAGATAATTCGTTATATTGTCGGAAAAAGATACTAATTGACTATAAAATACACAGTAATTTTTATTGACTTTAAGGAACATAAACATTGCAGTATGTTGAATAAATGGAAGATTTCCGTTCTTAAAATGTGATAACTTTTTGAGAAAAAATTGTTAATTTTTAATAAATAGTTCTTTTTTTTATTGAATTTGGCAATATTTTGATATTTATATCGTTGGTATTTGAGTTTAGTAACATTTTAAATATACAAGGCAAGTTTCTCTTATTTAAGATTTTTTTTAATTCAAACGCATTTATGTAGTCCTTTCAACTTTTCTGAAGTTAGCATTGTTAGAAACCAGTTTTTTTTATTCGAATTTTTATGGTCAACGTCGAATTATTGAAATTCCACTGCATTTTTCAATGAGCTAATAGAAATGAAATAAATCTTACAGGCTTATCTTTCTGAAAATTGGATGTAAAAGGTGAAAAACATAAAAATGTGCAAGCTCAGTATGTTTCTGTTTTATATAGCTTCTGAATATTTGTATGTTATTTGGCTGGGTTGATAGTTTAATACTAGTTCGAGTACTAAAAAGGCATGTTTGAATTGGAATTACGGATGGAGACGAAAGAGTAAGTGCGATTATATTGAACTGCCATTCCTCACATAATTATTACTGATCTTCTATCACGTGCTCTAAAGAAGTGCAGAGCAGCTCACTTTCACAATTGATTCTATAAATCTCTTAATTTGTCAAAATAAAATCTTCCAACATCCCTAATTTATTTAAATAAACTATTCCTACTAATTATATCCAATAATTAATCAAAATTGGATACAATTCCTTGCGGAATACGCGAACCGAAAGTAGGATTTCGCACGTCATGGATACCAGACTAATGCTAGCATAGTCAGAAAATCAGCTATGAATGTTGCATTCAATACAGATTTCGGTATGTTGGAATGTTGGAAATCTTGAAATGTATGTTTGGTATGTCGGAAATGTTGAAATAATTTCACCGCATCGACGATGAGCCCGGTTGGTGAGGTCTCGGCTCGTGAGCCGTTGGATTTCGGGTTCGAGACCCGATCTCACCAAAGAGCCGTCGCGCGAGGGGATATGCTGCAAGTTAAATCTCTCATACCCAAACGTCCTCTCGCTTAAGTGATGTTTATGAAGAGGGGGTGTCAGTTCAGGTTCCTTCCTGGTCATCTGACCGAGATTCAAAATTAGGTTCGTCTCAAAACAACCCTAGTGTTGCTTTAAAACGGGACGTTAATATAACTAAACTGAACTCCACATCAACCATTTTCCAATTGAAATTTCTATCGGAAAAATAATTAGTTAAAAGTTAAGATATCTGAAAACCTATTTCCGAATGTGATGCAATAAAAATTTTATTTAAAGTGTATTCCATTGTGTTCTAGCTTTTAGAGTTTCCATCGGACCAAATGACTAGGAATCGATTTCGGATCGTCAGACAACTGTTCGAATAGGTATTTGTAGCTTAAATAAATTAATTCGAAATGGTCACAAACAGCTAGTAGCACAAATTTAAAAATTAATCTCAAATATCTTAGTTAATTGGCACATTAAAAAAAGGAGTTGAAACTTTTCAGGAACACTGGAACGAAACTACTTTTGAAATGAAGCGGCTACATTGAATGCAAGTTTTACATTTGTTAAAAGCATATGGGTAATTAACTTTATATTATTGATTTAAAATGTTATAGCATTACTGAATTACTTTTAAATGAACTGCGAACACAAAATACAAAATGAACATCAGCACTTTAAAAACCAAAACTAGTGTTTTTTTTATATATATATGAATTCAAAGCCATCTTTGCAGTTATTTAAAAGAAAAAGAACTAGAACAATTTTATAAGATGTCATTAGCACTAGGACATCGAAAGAATGTCGCATACGGTGTGGTGTATGATTAAGAGATTTAATAAGAAGCTCTGACGAATGCATTAATAATTTAGAATTTTTAAAACCTGCTATTTCTGATAAAGCATAATATAATTTAATGAACGATTATACCCGAAATTTCTTCTTAAATTTATAATTTGAATCTCGTATATGATTTCTTAATACTGTTAAAATACCTTCCACCGTTTATTCATGAACAAGCGGGGTTTTTTTTAAAGAGTCAGCAATACGAATCTGCAGACACTATAAAATAATAAAATAATCTCAATACAGTACGATTTCGTTCTTGGATTTGCGGATAAAAAAATTTTATGCAATAACAGATAACAGCCTCCCAATGGATTACTCTCCGATTCGTTAACAACCTCGCAAAAGATTTAAAATAAAGCATTCAATTCTCCAAAGTAAACACATAGCAGCTGTTTTCATTTCAAATTCAGAGTAGAATGTATTAACAATTATTGCAGATGTACGAATTTAACTCGCATATTGATTTTTTTTATAGAGATAACAGGGTTGCCAGAAAAAGGGATGGGCCACTATTCTGAAAACTAAATGAGTGAATGATAAAAATGTCGTTTTAAAAGTTCTGATCTCTGATTATATAATCCAATGGAGGTAATGAATTTGAGTAAGCTTGCATTTAATTTCATACATACGTGGGATAAAATAGTTTTGTAACACGCAGCACAGTATGTTACATTTATTTCCTTTAATAAATAAGATACTGAATAATCTTTATCTTTACTTTATATTAAAATTCAATGTGTGTGTGTGAATTTTGAATTTAAATTTTAATTAATTAAAAAATAAGCAAACTTTTGACGCTTTTTCGCTATAACTTCCGAAAATATTATAGCGCAAATTTCAGTTTTAACTTTTGCATCAAGTTAAAGCTGAAAAAATTATCTTTTCAATGATACTGATGTTTTGACCCATAAATTAAAATTCTGTTTTAATGAATTTTTAAACATTTAATTTAATCGTATTTTTCAGCAATTTATTTCGCATAAAAAATAAGATCTTATCTACACGTGCATCTCAAAAAATCAGCTTTCAGTAGCCCGTTGCTATCACATTTACAAAAGCTTCGATTTTTAAAAAAAGTTTAATTACTACCGCAAATAAAACTAGGAAAATGTCATTTTATGCAAGTGCTTAAATGAAACGAAATAAACAGGAAATGTGATATTTTTTTAAATAATAAATGCAACAAAGCTTTTTTATAATCGTTTGCAATAAAAAAATTACTAGTTCTAACTAGATAAACAATTAAAATAAATAAAATTACGAAATAAAAATATAATTAAATAAATTTAATCTTTTACTAATGTGTTGTCATTATATTGACAAAAGCTCAAATTAAAAAAAGTAAACTATCTTTGGAATTTTAAATGCGTTTATTACAAAATAATGAAACATTTTAAAAATTGAAAAA
Organism: Argiope argentata; assembly: GCA_026289955.1. Taxonomy (NCBI): domain Eukaryota; kingdom Metazoa; phylum Arthropoda; class Arachnida; order Araneae; family Araneidae; genus Argiope; species Argiope argentata. Next base: position 32,767 of record JAOUZG010037751.1, read on the forward strand.
ATTGGGTTCGACAATCGCAAGTTTTGTTATTATTTGAGAGCATCGTTATTTTTTAAGTCACTGTTTATATGAATTAATTTAAATCATTACTCAGTTTTAACCGGTTTGAAACCATCACATGGCTATCAGATGCGGTGCAAATATTTAAAAAACTTTTTAAACCTTTAAATCGATCGAGCACCAAAACTTTTGCCATAAAGTAATATTTTTTTTTTCGAAAATACGTTTTAAATGGGTTTGAAATGATCACGTGACTATATTATTGAACAATCTGTAATTTTTAGAAAATCAGTTTTTTTTTTTACCCTCCATCTCAAAATTTTTTGAGCATTATTTTGCTAACTAAAAAAATTAAAAATGAAAGTTTTAAATAAAGCTATATTCTAATACTTACAGTATTTTGAGAAATGCAATTAGTAAGAATGCACTTATTGTTTAAGTAGAGTTGATTAGACATCGCTAAGTCTGCCTTACGCTTATATAATTTAAACTCAACTCTCTACGTTATTAATTCTTTTTTTTAAGTAATTAATCCTTGTAAATTTCTATTTTGGCAATGTATGTAGATTTATTTTCAGGAAATTGTTTTTTTTTATTATTTTTATTGAGTGTGACAAATGCGGTAAGAATTCATATTGTAATGGAACAATAATTTTCTGAAATTCTGATTCTTATGATGTCATTAATGAATAAATATAAGTTACATATTACAAAAAAGCAACATATGAAACTAAAGGAGAATTTTTTAAAGAAAATCCGAACTAGAATTTAGAACTAGATTAATTATTTAAAAGTAAAAAATCTAAAAAAACACCTAGAAGTTGATTTCATTTAATAGAAACGACACACACAAAACGATTTATAATAAGTTGAAGGGAAATATAAAAACACTCTTCATGATTTTTGTTAAAGTAAAACATTTTTGTTTTCGTGTTTTTTTTTTCAGTTTTAAATCAATAAGACATGATTTTTAATTGTTACTTATGTGAAGAAAATACGTTGTGCAAATCAAAGAATTCGCCTTCATGAATGCAATTAATCTCCACGTTTTAATGTGCCATACCGAAATAAAAACGCATTTGCTTTCAAAGAAGCATACGTAATGATAAAGCTTAATTGGTAAAAATAGGTCAGCTCTTTGATAACGCATTTGCTTTCAAAGAAGCGGACATATTAATTAATGCAATACTGGTAAAAGCAGGTAAAAATTATCTTTTGTACGTTTATTTCAGAAGCCTCAAAACCTTCTGACCAAAACAATATTATGTTCTCATATCATAAAAAATAAATCAATTATCATTCCAAATTAAACATATAAAAATGTAATTTTTTAAGCATGTGTCTGCCTGAAATGAAACAAATAACATGATATTTTTAAAAATTAAATGCAAGGAAACGTTTTCTAATTTTACAATATATATATTACTAATTCAATTAAACAGTTTTATTTAATTCAAATGTGGCTTAATATCTAAAAGACATCTTCTATAATCGGAGCCCAACAGAAAATTTGTAAACCTTTTTTAATATGCATACATCTCTTAACAAATAGTATAAGTGAAATATATAATTATGTTCTTAGTAAATTGAGGTAAAAAATGCTGATGAATTACGACTTTTAAATTTGTACTTGTATCATTTGCTCTATGAATCATATTTAACAAAATATTCTGGCGACACAAAGACCTTAAATAAATAAATGGTCCTAAATCAATCATTAAAATTGACCGATTTATGAAATTTCAATATCACTATTTTGTAAAAACAGGCGATTTTAGATCACTTTATCGACCATCTCAAAAAATTCAATCAAGGTTTCTCAAGAGTAATTGGCCTAGATTATGAAAATGTTGGTTGTTCTAATCTTGCAATATTCAGAACTAAATAAATCAGCCATATTTGATAGCAGAAGATATAAACGTTTATTTATTTTTTTATTTATTTAGAAGTTGAAATATATATAAAAAATATTTGACTGGATATGAATCTATAAGACCAAAGGACTGTCTATAAATTTAAACCATAATTTTTAGAGTATATTTAAGCCCCCCTCCCCAAAAAAATATTATTGTCGAGAGCATTAAAAATGAAGTCAAAAACTGAATTTTTCATTGAATCTGTTAAATGTTTGCTGAATAATCCTTTTTGGAATATTATAAATTATGAAAATTTATAATATTTCAGTTTCTGTATTGAATATAAAACTTCAATGTCGGACTACTCTGCTTTCAGTTCTCAGTTTTATTTAAAGTCATGCTTTTATCGAGTAAAAAAAAGTCTTTATATTAATTTCAGTTTCATCATTTTCACTTTAATTTAAAACTGAATTTTACGGACGCTTATAGAAAATCAGAGAGAGATGCGGAATTCAAAGATCAGGACTGCTTGAGGCCTACATATTAGATAGGTTAATTCTATGACTATCGAAATTGAAGCTTCAAAATATTTTTCTAGAAAACCTATTATTATACCAATTTATATAGCATAGGTATACTCCGTACCGGCCGAAGCCATTCGGATGTAAGGATGAGTTGCCGCAAGGCAAACCCTCACCGAGCACGGAAGTGCAGGTTAATCAGCTTAATTTACATAAAACAATTTAAAGAACCAGATCGGAAAGAGATACGAATTTAGATTCTCAAAAAATGTCACCTTGTCTCCAAGTATAGTAATTATCAAACATATCAACAGTTATTAGAGGAACATAAAAATGTAAACAACATTAACTAAGAAAATGCTGTTTAAAAAAAAGGTATAAACATTTTAACAGTTATTAGAGGAACATAAAAAAGTAAACAACGTTAACTAAGAAAATGCTGTTAAAAGAAAAAGGTATAAACATTTCAACAGATATAAGAGGAACATGAAAATGTAAACAACGTTAACTAAGAAAATACTGTTAAAAAGAAAAAGTATAAAACAATTATATACAAAAAAAGCTCTTGGTAACCCAAAAGCAAAAAACATATATACAAAATAAAGTTTCCGAATACAATATAGACATAAGAAAACAAAACTCAAAGCAAATAGTCATTTCAATCGTTATTCACGGATTCCAACTGCATAAGATTATTGATAATTTCAGAAGCACTTGCCCTAAAAAGAGGGAATTTTAATAGCAATTTGATGTCCAAATTTCTCCTGCCTAATTGCCATGTTGAGCGGGTTTTTTCCCATAAATCACATTCCTGTATAATATGAGGAATGGTTCCAGAAGATTTGCCGCATCTGCACTTATCAGATTTTCCAAATAACCTAGCTTGGTGAGCATTAAAAACCCCATGACCAGTTATTATTTGGTTTAATAAAAAGTAACCATATAGTCTTTTAAAATGCACTGTTTGAATATTTTTTTTAGTCCAAACACCTTTATTGGAGACTTACCAACGAACCTGCCACTTTTCAATTATTTTTTTATTTATTTCAGTTCGCAGTTGAGTTGCAGTTGGACTGAAAGAATAATCAATAGTCTCTTTTTTAGTTGCTTCTTTTGCATAAAAATCTGCTCTCTCATTACCCTCAATCCCTATATGAGCTTTTATCCAAGTCAAATTAATATTTGTTTCGATTTAACTATTAACTTTTTTATTTCCTGTATGAAATTTTTATCTTCGTTTGGAGCTTGCAGTGTTTGTAGGGCTGATCTTGAATCTGAGATGATGTCCGTATTTATCAATTTTTCGCTTATTATGAATTTAATTGCCAATAGTATGGCTAGAAGTTCTGCTATATATACAGTTGTTGAATCATTTAATCTATACATTTTGCTATTTCTTTCAACTCCATCCTGAAAAAAACAAAGGCACACCCGACTCGGTTATTTAATTTAGAACCATCAGTATATATTTGGTTACTAGATTTCGTCCCGTTAAAGAATCTCCAATTGATTTTTTCATACTCCTACGGGACTGTGTTTTTTGTAAATTCGATATTAATTTTACCATCTACATTTTCACAGATTTTGTTGTTGCTTTATGGTTACTGAGGCTGCAATCATATGTTGTATTTTTAGATCTAACGGTGGACATCCGTTAGATCTAAAAATACAACATATGATACTGTTGAATAACATTTGGTAATAGCTAATAGGGATTGACGTTGAATAGAGATAAGTTTATTTACTTTGACTAAATTTCTGTACCATATTTCACATCCATAAGAAATAACCTTTTCAATGATGTCCAGATAAATTTGTTTCATTATTTTAGGTTTTAGGCCCCAGGTAGCTCTAGTTATTCTTCTCAACTTCTCTTGAATTTTTATAACTTTATTTTGAACAATACCAAGGTGTGGCAAAGATGTAAGAGCTGGGTCAAAAGTAACTCCAAGATATTTGATATATTTGGAGTATGATAATCTTTGATTGTACAGCTTTATACCAGGAAAATGCGTTACATTTTTTTATATTTGATAATAGTATAAACAGACTTATTTTTATTAAATTGTAGATTAAAGTTGTTCGCCCCCTTTTCCAGTTTATCCATGATTAGTTTACTTTTATTAGTGAATAAGTATGAGGCAGAAGCCTTCATGAGAATAATGATATCATCCGCATAAGCTTGCACTAAAATATTTGCATCATCGTTAAATTCAATAAGTAATTCGTTTATGACAAGAAGCCAAAGTAAGGGTCCCAAACTAGAACCTTGTGGAACGCCCAGGTTGTATTTCCATTTAGATCCATCCGTCAGTAAAATAGCTCTTTCAAAAAGAAAGTCATTCAATAAATTGTTTAAAGCCAGTGGGACTTGGTATTTTTTGAATAAAATTCTTAGATCAGACCACTTTATAGAGTTAAATGCATTAGTAATATCCAATGAAACAATACAAGTAATTTGTTTTTCGTTTCTAGCTACGTCTATGTAATTCATGATAACTTTAAGTGCGTCGATTGTACTTCTATTTTTGAGGAAGCCATATTGATTTTCGTGCAAAAAAGCATTACTTTCCAAGTAATAAGAAAGTCTTTTAGTAACCAGTTTATCTAATACCTTCCCCATAACTGGAAGGAGGCATATAGGCCTATAGGATTTATATTCTTTGACATCTTTACCTTCCTTAGGTATTAAAACAATTTCTCCAGTCTTCCATATTTCCAGAAAGAAACCAACTTTCAGACATGTGCTATATATTTTAGTCATCCATGTTTTGCTGGTATAAAACAATTCCTGTATTATTTCCACGCTCCAACCATCATATCCCGGGTTGGGATATGATGGTTGGAGAATTAATGTATTTAATGTATTTTATTAGTTGGTTAGAATAAAATGTTTTTTCGATAGATTTTTATTGAATTATTTTAAAAGGATTTTTTAATTATAAGGAGTTAATCTTAAAAATCTTTAATAAATTGCGTATATAATGCTAAAAATGGAATTTTTTTTCTTTAAAGTAAAATGAGACACTTTGCTCTAGTTTTTCAGTAACATTAACAGAAAAAATTGTGCAAATCCATAAATGTTGAATACTTATTTTATGTTGATGATACGTTGATTTTTCTATTACTTATGATGTTTTCCTGTTTACAGAGATAAAATGGTGAATTCGTAGTCAGTAACGTTGATTTTTTTTTGGTAAGTATGAGAATTTTACACATTACAGATTCTAAAATTAAAAGCAAGTTTTAGAGGAACTGGCATGAAAACTTATCCTTTTCTTAGGAAATCCATAAAAGCAGTAAAAACATTTTAATATCTGACTTGATGCGCTTTAGTATTCCACACGATAACAGCATTTTCTAAAACATTGATTTACGCAACTCATTATTTCCCCTCCGGACTTTTTTTTAAAAAATTTCAACTTAGAGTAACATTTTAAAAGCAGTTAGTACCTATTCAGAAAACTTCCAGGAAAATTCTGCATGCTGAGGAAGCGAATGTAAGTGAACAAAATCAGACGATTAAAGTAACTCGAATGGAAGCTTTATCGAATGCCGGAATAATTCAAATTAAACTGACTCGAGGTGAAGAGCATGCAAAAAGTTGTCAGATTTAATTCTGAAAAATATTCTAAATGAATCATCAAAAATTACATTTCAATCGCTGAAATGCTTCCCTTTAATTCAGACTATGTTTACCTGCATTTTTTTACACTACGTAAAACTATTTCATAAATATAATACATCTTTAATTATGAAAATCAAATAAAATGAAAGTTAATATTTCTATACCATTAAATTCGATTTCAAAACTTAGCGTGAAGACGATGCTAAGTTCCCAACCATCAGGATTCATAAATATTTACCTGTTAATCGGGTAATTAACTTATTTTCAATTCGTTTTACGTTGAAATATTTCGTCGTACCCAGTTAACAGGTTAATATGACTCAGTTGATAAGTTATCGTTGAAGCTTTCAAGCATAATAGTAGTTGGATGTTTCAATGTTATTTCCTAATTATAACAGAACAAAGTAAGTCGGAATGAAATTCTTTTTTAATAAATTTTGCACAATGCAAAAAAAAATACCGATGCGGGAACCAAAAGTTTAATTTGTAAATATGAACTATCTTTAATTATTAAAATAATTTACTTTAAATGCTAATTATTTGAATGTCATTTTATAGTCATTTTCTATTTTCTGAATCCAACCATAGTTTCATTTTTACTGAAAGCATTAAAGATCGCCATATTTCAGAATTATTTTAAGCTACATATCAGCTTCAGAGATTTAAAAACTCTTGCGTATCTAAATCATAGAAAAACAAGTTTTATTATTGACAAGTGACTACTAATAATTAATTTTTAAATTAATAATGGAATAATTGAAAAAAACTGCATTATCCCAAATGGTGATCAAACTGCAAAGCAAACATTATTGTAAACTCTTTGATAGCCTTAACCCTTTGCACTCCGATGGTTCCTGTGTCTCGACATTCCAGACTGTGCATCATTTTGATTTTTTATTTATTTATTTTTCAAATTTAATTGTTAAAAACGCCTACATAACGGTTAAGAGATGTAGATTCATTTTTCAAAGAAATTCGACTTAAAAGAATTATGTATATTTATTTTTCATAGCAATAAACAAATCTTTGTATTAGGTGAATAATTTTGCCTCGAATTATTTTTCGAAGTGTAAAGAGTTAAAACAAAATTATAAAGGATTACATACTTTAACGAAAAACAATTAAGTAATGTACAATTTTAAAACACAAAATTTTTTTAAACACTTCATATTGCAATTTTTAGGAGATTTCAGTAATGAACAGCAATTTTTATTACCGATAAAAAAAAGCAAAGCCCTAAATGGTATTTTCCTTACTTCTTGCTAAAATTTGGTATTTCTAAAGAAACTGATTATAGTTTATTTACATAAAAAATACAAAAGTTTTAAAAATTAGAATAAGAATTTTTATATAACGTAGTATTATTAAAACGCAAAGAGCGATTTTAATTTTCACTTGGAACAGTTTTTCATGAAAAATATTACACTTTTAATTAAACCTTTAAAAATCATGATTATACAAGCTTATATAACACAAAACTATTTTTAATTTCGATTCAAAAACTCAGAGAATCAAGCATAGTATCAAATAATGAATATCGTTGAGTTTAAATAAACTAATTCATCTATTCATTTACATAAATCAATGCATTCGTTGAATAAACTAATAAAGTTGAATCAACTAATTCATTCCTTTCTTTTAATTGAGGAAATTGCGAACCAAAATGTTTTAAACTAATTAAAAATAAGTAACTAAACCAAATCTTAAAGTGAAGATAAATTCATCACAGATTTCCTTGAAAAAAAATCTAAAGCGAACTTGCATAAATAGAGCCGTTCTGAACGTTTGCACTCTCCAATTTTGCTGACGTACTGAATCTAACACGTGATCAAAGGGGATAGGAAAGGAGTGGAAAATCTATTCAATTATCATAATTATTTCAGATGCTCTCAAAAATTCGACGCGGGAAACTTTCATGGCAGTGGCAGATGAAAAATTATAAAAATAAATAATAAGAGGCGATTCGTTTTCACCTGCCTACCAATTCCGATCTTTCGCGCTCTTTCAGAATGTTTTTTTATCTTAATTAGCAACAACCAAGGAAGGGATTAAATGAAGCTAATTTTCTATAATTAGAATAAATTCGCATGTGCGTTGTATTTTTTAAGGATACTTTTGATGAAAATCGTTTTCGGTATAAAAATTGTTATTTTTATATTAAGTCTTTGATTTCGACGAATTTAAATTTATGTGATATCACAGAATAAGCACCACGGATAGAAAAATGAGCAGCAAACAGTCAATTACCCTTGGTAATTTTTACCATGTGTTAGCTACAAGCTGAACTTGGGCATTACAGGAAAAGGAACTTGTTCTGTGAAAACAGTTTGACTAAAGCAAATTAGAAAAAATGCAAAAAGTTTTTCTTAACAGTTAATTTATTGTACAGTTAAAAACAAAACCAAATAGAGCCAATTCATAAATTATAATTAAAAAATTAGACATAAAAGTAAAATTTGTGAAAAAGAGTCTGCAAGCCAAACTCGGTCATCTCATAATCAAGCAATAAATATTTGCAATGTTGGGTAAACATTATTGCCACTTTTATGGTTAAAGTTATAATTGGCCAGGAGAAATTTTGCATCGTATAATTTTATTTACTGCGAAATTAGTTATTAATTTAATTAAAATATTACGATAAAAGGGCCAAACGAGCATTGAGTTAAGAAAATTGGTTCTTAAGCATGCTGAACATGGAAAGTGTGAGCCACAAATTAAAGAGACTGTCCACAGTTGTCATTTAATGGTTCATGATATCATAAATCGCTTCAAAACCAATAATCATGTGGAAATGAAGCCTAAGACAACCACCAATAAAGTTTCCAAGGAAGCAAATGAGCGACAGTTAATCAGAAAAGTCAAAGCAAATCCATTCCTTAGTGCACCAAAGCTATCTATTTTTACTGAAAAAGAGTTAAGAAAAAAAGTTGGACCATCAACAATAAGTAATGTGTTTCATGAGGTGGATCTCAATGGAAGTAAATTTAATTGGAAAATATCATTCAAAAAACAAAAATCGAGCACGAAAAAAAATCTATAATATTTGCACTAAATTTCGATGCACAAGCAAAATGAACACATATCAAATGCTTTGCAACCAGTACAATTAGATATTGTAAATTTAACATTTAAATTTAAAACGTTCGGAGTGAAAATGTTCCTCCGCATAAGAATATGGACCTGGGACGAAGTTATAAAAACCTCATATTTTTATTTTCATTGTCACTTCCGTGAGAGGTTTTTATTTCTTAATATCGTGAAGAAAATCTAATATGTACTGTGTAAGCTTTTTTTCTTTCCAACTGAAATTAAAATTTTGCATGGAACTATAATTTTAATAACAAATTCACATTTCAAATTTTAATTATCTGATTAATTATGTTTCATGTTTAGTGTGCTTGGATTCCGACAGACAGTCGTTTTGTATATTTGACAGACAGTTTGGCGTATTTGATTTAAAAAGTAAGGATCAATAGACGTTCCATTATTTGATAAATTTTTTGAAATTCAAAATTTGATACGGATCTATTTTTTAGATGGCAAATCTGCATACCAAATTTTATCTTACGTTTTGTAACCATTTGTATTCGGATAGCCAGAAAGACAGACTTTATGTAAAAGAAATTTACACAAAATTGGATGACAATCTGAAAATGTGGTGTAAAGAACTAAATATTAATTTTTTTCGGATAGGACAAATTGTAAAAAACGAATTTTGTTGTCGATATTGAAGAAGATACAAATCTTGGTTCAAATCATTCCGGGGAAAGAAGTTCAAATGGTATATATTACTTTCTTCATTAAATAATAAAATTTTATTTAAAACGCTTCATACTATTTAAATTTTAATTATAAAGCAAGGTAAGCGCAAATTAATTAGATCCGATTATTAAATTTTATCTGCATTCTTTCAGTTGTCATTCTGAGCTGAAATTCTGAGATTGTAAAATATACAAAAAAATGTTTTATTTTGCTAAAATCCTTGAGAAATTGATTTTTTTTTGGGGTAGATTCATTTGTATTCAAAATGAATTAAAAATTTCTTTCGTGACCAAAGTTTAATTTTATATTTCTATGATATATAATTGTTTCAGATTTCTCAGTTCATTTTGTGCATATTTCATTAGTTTTCAATTTGTGTATTCCTTTGTAAGTATATTCATGTATTATTTTCTATATGTTATTTAAATGTGACGTACATTCATATGTATTCTATTTCAGCATGCGTATTCATATTTTAAATGCGGTCTACTAGAAAATGAGACAAAAAATATTTCAGTATTATCTATGAAAACTTGAGAAAATAGTTTGGCATTTGTGTGCTAAAATCGTAAAACTGCTTTAATCCATTAAACATGCACCCTTCAACTGAAATTATTGACCCCTCTATGCTCACAAGAACTTGTTGGGGAATAAATTTGGATTTTGGACTTGAATTTCAAAAGATTTTTCTTGTTCGCGTGAGTCATTTGAGATCTGATGTTGTCACAGAAGAGAAAGAAATCAGGGAAAGTTTCGATTTTATTTCATTTCTAATTTTCTTAACGTTTCACTGTACCGCTTATTTATGATCAGCGGCTCCATGCGCCAGTAATTGAGGTTCCTTGCGACTGAAAGGGTTAATT
>JAOUZG010037753.1:0-12273 GCA_026289955.1 Argiope argentata
TATTTACTTACCGCCTCATGATACCATCTGTCAGCAAGATCTCAACAGCTTAGTTGACCAACTTCCTTCACCTTTCGTCCAACTTGGCGATTTCAACGGCCATAGTACTTTGTGGGGTTCGAATAGTACAAATTCTCGTGGGCAACAAATAGAACAGTTCATTTCCAATAATTGTCTTTGTTTGCTCAATAATGATGAAATAACATACTTTCATGAACCCACACGCACCTTGCACAGTCTTGACTTGGCCATGTGTTCTCCTGAACTACTACCGTTGCTAACCTTGTCAGTTAGCAACGATTTATATAATAGCGATCACTATCCTATTATTATCTCCCATGCTGATAGCGGTGGAGCGACTTTTTGTCCTCCACGTTTTCTATTCCAGCGGGCAGACTGGGCTAAGTTTTCGCAATTAGCAGACGTCACAGAGACTATGATAAATACTACTGATATTTCAGAAGCAGTTCAAAATGTCGTAGATATTATACTATGTCCTGCAACCTCCACTATTCCAAAGAGCTCACCACGTCTAAGAAAATTTCGCCGACCGTGGTGGAATGACGCCTGTCGCGATAGTTATAAACAGCAGAAAAAATTAGGGAACAAGTTTCGAAGGTACCCTACTACAGAGAACCTTGTCGCTTTTAAAAGAGCAAAAGCACTTGCTCGTCGTATACGCCGCCGTAGCCAGAAGGAATCCTGGATTCAATTCGTATCCTCTATCACATCCTCTACATCTAGCAAAACTTTATGGAAAAAGGTAAAAGCTGCTAATGGCCTATATCACGAATCTTCCATTCCTGTTCTAAATAAGGATAATGTGAAGTATTCTTCCCCATTAGACGTTGCCAACATTTTAGGTAAAGCATTTGCACAAGTTTCCGCAATTGATTCTTATAGCTCTGAATTCCTGGCAATTAAGAATCGCGCGGAACGGTTGCCTTTGTATTTTAATGACCGAAGCAATCATTCTTATAACTGTGAATTTAGGATGTACGAATTGAAAACAGCATTATCTAATACCCATGATACCAGTCCCGGGCCTGATGGAATTACATACAATATGCTTCGCCACTTGAATGACACTTCTCTTTCAAATCTGTTACTTCTGTACAATAGAATTTGGACTGAACAAAAGTACCCTTTACAATGGCGCGAAGCTATTGTCATTCCAATATTAAAACCTGGTAAAGATTCATCGAACCCTTTGAGTTACAGGCCCATTGCTTTAACGAATTGCCTTTGTAAGATCTTTGAGCGCATGATCAATGCTCGTCTTGTGCATGAACTTGAAAAACAAGGATGCATCTCTCCGTTGCAAAGTGGCTTCCGAAGAGGTCGATCTACTTTTGATAACCTCGTTATATTGGAAACCCAGATACGCAACACATTTGTTAGGAGGAACCACCTTGTATCCGTTTTTTTCGACATTGAGAAAGCATATGACCGTACATGGCGCTATGGTATACTCTCCACACTTTTTAAATTTGGTTTTAGAGGAAATTTGCCCACTTTTTTATTAATTTTTTTATCTCTTCGTACTTTTAGTGTTCGTATTGGTAATGTTTACTCAAATAGTTTTATACAAACTGAGGGTGTTCCCCAGGGTAGTGTCCTCAGTGTTACACTTTTTATACTTCATATCAGTCAGATTTTATCGGTTTTACCATCATCAGTAAATGGAACCCTTTATGTCGATGATTTGCAGCTTTCATGCCAAGGTAGCAATATGAATCTCATAGAGCGACAGCTACAAAATGCAGTCAATAGAGTGGTAATTTGGTGCAATAATAATGGACACGCAATCTCTCCTGAGAAGAGTAGATGTGTTCACTTCTGTCGGAAGAGGATCCTTCACCCAGATCCAAATATTGCCATTCGAAACATACCTATTCCTGTAGTAGATGAAATTCGGTTTTTGGGAGTGATATTTGATCGAAAGCTCACCTTCCTTCCGCATATTTTACACTTGCGGAAGAAGTGTGAAAAAACACTAAATATATTGAAAGTGCTCTCCAGAACATCTTGGGGCGCCGATCGTACCTCTCTTCTACGAATTTATCAGGCAATAGTTCTCTCGAGAATTGATTACGGGTGTATGGTTTATGGTTCCGCCTGTGTGTCTGTCCTGAAACGGCTAGATACGGTCCATCATTCTGCTTTGCGCATTTGCTCTGGTGCTTTCCGTACCTCCCCAGTTGAAAGCCTCTGTTATATGTCACCAGCTACCTCTCTCTTTAAGACGAAAGAAACTGTCTGCATTATTTCACTTTCGCACAAAATCCGTGCTAAAGCATCCACTGAATGAAATTTCATTACCAGCTGGTCTTCGTCGGCTGTATAATGCCCGCCCCTCTCACATCCTTCCCCTTTGCGAGAGAGCCAGATTGCTTCTGCCCGACTCGGACCTTACCACTGTTCGTGTTAAAGCTACCAACCCTTATTGCTTCCCTCCCTGGGACATCCCACAGTTTTCGTTCTTAAATCCTTTCTCTGGGTTCGACAAATTAACAGATCCTTTTGTTCTTCAACAGCTCTTTTTTTACCACCGTTTTCGGTATTCTTCTTTTGTGCCCATTTTTACGGATGGCTCTAAATCAGATGGTTATGCTGGTTGTGGAATCATTCTTCCATCTGAAACACTGAGCCATCGTCTGCAGAATTGTTGTTCAGTTTTTACTGCTGAGTTAGTCGCGATTTTCCTTGCTCTTCAAAAAATTTCAACCTCTACTCAGCGTAAATTTGTTATCTATACAGACAGCAGGAGTGCATTGAAGACATTTTCTCACTACCAAAATCGGATGCATCCATTTGCCATTAAAATTTTATTTCTCTTGCAATTATTAAAAGACGATGGGTTCGAAATAATTTTCTGTTGGGTACCGAGTCATGTCGGCATCTCGGGTAATGAGAAGGCGGACTTGGCTGCAAAGACTGCAACGACCTTTTTAAACATAGGAATTCCCTTTTGTGACATTAAAAGGTCCATCCATCACTACATCTGTTTTATGTGGCAAAGTTCATGGGATCTGCAGGTCCAAAATAAATTACATTTTATTAAAACGGACATTTTTTATTGGTCGGTTCACCCTATACGTGAGATGGATGTTAAATTGACTCGTCTCCGTATAGGTCATACACGCTTTACCCATAAGCATCTAATATTTGGAGAAAAAGCACCTATGTGCAACAGCTGTCAAGTACCTTTTACTGTTCATCATGTTTTAATTGAATGTCCAGTTTTTAATTCTTATCGTTCCTGTTTTTTCAACTTCACTTCTTTCACATTACGGGACCTGGTGGGTGAAAAATACCACCCAAATATTTTCAAGTTCTTAAGAGCTATTGGGGTTTTTAATTGTATATGAAAATTTTTATTATTATGTATACTTAACTTTCATTTTTTGTTCATATACATTAACATCAATGTTTCAAACTGTTATGGTACAGGGTTTTAAATTTTGCTCTCTAATCATTGTTTTCATTGAACTAATATGATTTAATCTCATCACTCATGTCTTAATTTACCAAAGAATTATTTTTTCTATCTTTTATCATTTTACCATTTGCTTGGCGCAGTATGGCCAAATCTGGCTCTTGCGCCAATAAACCCTACACAACCAACCAACCCCTGAGGGGCCACCCAGATCCGAATATTTATATTCAAAACATACTCATTCCTGTGGTGAGTGAAGTGCGGTTTTGGGGGGTGACATTCGATAAGAAACTTACCTTCCTTCCGCACATTTTGCAGCTGCGGAGGAAATGCGAGAGAACGTTCAATATATTGAAAGTGCTTTCCAAAACATCATGGGGTGCTGATAGAACCTCTCTCTTCCGCATTTATGAAGCAATTATCCTCTCCCGCATTGACTATGGCTGCATGGTATTTGGTTACGCGCGCCCTACAGTTTTGCGGCGACTGGATACTATCCATCACACAGCTTTGAGGATATGCTCCGGAGCATTTCGCACTTCTCCAGTTGAGAGCCTATATGTCATTTGTCACCAGTTGCCTCTTAATTTGAGACGCAAAAAATTATCTGTTGTGTATTATTTCCGCACTCATTCCGTCCCTCATCATCCCATCTGTCAATGGAAGTGTCCAGTTGGTCTCCGTAGACTTTATGAGGCCCGCCGTTCTTGTATTCTTCCATTCTCTGAGAGAGTCAAACTGGTACTACACGACTCGGACCTCAACGATGTTAGAATTAAAGTTAACGACCCATTTATTTTCCCACCTTGGTATATTCCTGACTTTTCATTTTTAAATCCATTCAATGGTTTCGACAAGTCGTCAACAACACCTGTGGTTTTCCAACAACTCTTTTTGCTTCATCGTTGTCAATATTCTTTATTTGTTCCAATTTACACGGATGGCTCAAAATCAGTGGGACATGTTGGTTGTGGTATTGTACTGCCATCTGAAATATTGAGTCACCGTCTTCATAATTGCTGCTCTGTTTTTACTGCTGAGTTACTGGCAATTTTTTGGGCACTCCAAAAAATTTCACATTCTTTACAGCGCAATTTCATTATTTATTCCGATAGCATGAGTGCTTTGGAAATGCTGTCTAACTATAATAATCGGATGCACCCAATCGCTATCCGCATTTTACTCATTTTGCAATCTTTGAAAAATGATGGTTTTGATATTAAATTTTGTTGGGTTCCGAGTCACGTTGGCATTTCAGGCAATGAAAAAGCCAACTCTGCTGCAAAATCTGCAACGGTGTTTATGAGGACTGGACTCTCTTTTTTTTGACGTTAAAATGGCATTCTCCCGTCACATACATTCTTCTTGGCAAGAGTCATGGGATCTGCAGATCCACAATAAATTACACGCCATTAAACCTATTATTGGTTCTTGGCCTTTACTTCCTACACGTGAGACCGATGTCAAACTGACTCGTCTCCGAATAGGACATACTAGATACACTCACAGGCATCTTCTTTTTGGTGAGAGGAAACCAATGTGTCCTGCTTGCCAAGTTGATTTTAATGTAAAACACATTCTTGTTGAATGCCCTGCTTTTAAAACTCAACGTATATTTTATTTTCATACATCATCAACAATTTTACAGGAATTAGTGGGAGAAAATTTCCATCCCAATATTTTTAGATTTCTAAAGGCGATTCGTTTTTATACTTGCATTTAGCACATCTTACCTTTTGATTGTGGTTTTGTTTAGTCTCAATGTTTTACATTTTTATTTGTTAACACCTACATTAATTTTAAATTTGTATATTTCCAATATAGTTTTATGGAGGATTATATCAATATTGTGGAATTATTTTAAATATTCTTAATTGATTTTACCTTTTGCTTGGCGCAGTTTAACCAAATATGGTTCTTGTGCCATAAAACCACAAACAAACAAACAAACTAACCCATTAAGAGAGAGGTTTGTGAGGAGAGAGAGAAGTAACAGTTGTTGGAGTTGCCTGATCCTCGCAACTCATACTAAGCTCATATTCATCCTCAGACGGATGTAGTTTAATATCAGGGCTATTTAGCGTGTCTCCAAATATGGACTGTAAGTCCTTACGGACAACGCCTTGCGTCGCTAGCCCCAATGCGACGGAATTCTTTGGCACTGAATTCTTCAGTTTCTTTCTTAAATCCTTTTGTGAAAGGCCACGTTTGGCTAGGTTTAATGTCAGCGAAGTGTGTGATTTGGATTTTCTTCTAACAGTTTTTTTGAGAATCAGTATTAGCTTTCATGGAATGTTCGGTATCAGAATCGGATGATTTTTTAGTGTTTGATGTATTTTTGGAAAGTTTTAGACATTGATCACAATGACAATTTTCACAGTAATTTTTTTTAATGCTGAAGCATAACTAACACCTGGAGTCGGGGTTTGTGCCTTAACTCTGCGTCTGGCTTCGGGATAAGAGAGGTCTTCCTTGAACTTCATTGTCATGACTTGCTTTTCCAGCGTCCAGCGTGGACAAGACCGAGAATATGAGGGGTGATCGCCTCCACAGTTTACACACATCTCTTGTGCAGTGCACTGTTGGCTATCATGACCTTTTTGTGCACAGCGGGCACAAGTAAGAGACCCGCGGCAATTCAGTTTAGAGTGGCCAAAGCGCTGGCACTGAAAGCATCTTAGTGGGTTTGCGATGTATGGCCTCACCGGTAACTTTATATAGCCAGCATAAACATACTCGGGTAATTTGGGAGTATTAAAAGTTAATATATGGTGTTTTGTCTCAAGTAGCTGTCCGTCACGTCGTATAGAAATTCGACGGACGTGTGTAACACCTTGAGCTTCCATTTCAAAAATTATTAACTCTACGGGAAGATTTAGTATTTCACCGCAGGTAATGACGCCTTTAGAGCTATTCAAAGATTGGTGAGGGATCACAGAGAATCTTATTGTTGCCAAGGATTTCAGTTTTTCTATCTGCTGTGCTTGTTTGCGGGAAGAATTCTCCACAAGCAAGTCGCCAGATCTCATCTTTCGGATCGGTGCAACATCACAGACTGTAGCATTTATTGCCTTTTGCACAAGGAATGGAGAGACTGATTCGAATGTTTCTTTGTTCTCAGAAACTCTTTTAATAACAAAAAATTTGTCAAAATGGTCATGTTTGTTGCCAGAAATTAAAACTTTATGATGCCCACTGAAGGGACCACGTTTCGAGCAGCCCATACGATATAAAGAGAATTCAGGTCCAGCGGTATCGCCCACCACGGAGCCCTACAATGGATGGCAGTAACTGGCTCTAGATTTGCCTAGCCTCAGCACTTTCCATAATACTAACTGGTACCTATACGCTGGGAGTTACCCCCGGGGACAGTGACCACCCTTAACGCCAAGCCCAAGGAGTAACCCCTTCGCTTGATCCCTAGCAGACTAATCACTCATGTGGTTAGGTACCGGCCGATTGATACACCGGGGACCACAGTGCACCGCCCGCCTAAAAGGTTGCCACGCACGGCTAACACGTGGGGACTTTGGCTGTCCATGAGAAGCAAGAAGCAAACAGAGCGGCGACATCTTCTCATGGAGAGCTCCCTCGCTTGCCGTCGAGGGAAAGAAGGATCAAAGAGACGGTAGAAGGCGTAGGGGAGAATAAAATGTAAATGGAGGAAAGATCCCTGGGAACCTCGGGATTGGGACACCCGTACCCACCTATAGTAGGTGAGCCCCTGAGGGGCAACACATTTGTTAGGAGGAACCACCTTGTATCCGTATTTTTCGACATTGAGAAAGCATATGACCGTACATGGCACTATGGTATACTCTCCACACTTTTTAAATTTGGTTTTAGAGGAAATTTGCCCACTTTTTTATTAAATTTTTTATCACTTCGTACTTTTCGTGTTCGTATTGGTAACGTTTACTCAAATAATTTTATACAGACTGAGGGTGTTCCACAGGGCAGTGTCCTCAGTGTTACACCCCCTCAGGGGCTCACCTTCTTTAGGTGGGTACGGGTGTCCCAACCCCGAGGTTCCCAGGGATCCTTCCTCCCGTTATGTTTATCCTCCTCTACGCCTTCTACTGTCTGCTTTTTCTTCTATACCTCGACGGCAAGCGAGGGAGCTCTCCATGAGAAGCTGTTGCCACTCTGCTTGCTTCTTGCTTCTTATGGACAGCCAAAGTCCCCACGTGTTGGCCGTGCGTGGCAACCCATTTGAAAGACGGGTGGTGCACTGTGGTCCCCGGTGTGTCAATCGGCTGGTACCTAGTCACCTGAGTGGCTAGACTGCTAGGGATCAAGCGAAGGGGTTACTCCTTGGGCTTGGCGTTAAGGCTGGTCACTGTCCCCGGGGGTAACTCCGAGCGTATAGGCTTCGGCTAGCACTAGGGTGGATGCCGAGGCTGGTAATGACCAGAGCCGGTAATTGCCTTCCCTTGTTGGGCTCCGTGGTGGGCGGTGCCGTCGGGTCTGAATCTCTTTCAATATCGTATGGGGTCTTCCAAACGTGGTCCCTTTAGTGGGCATAAAGTTTATAAAATGTTGAATAAATTTGAACAATTCGACCGATTTATTGTGATTAAACGGATATCAGAAAAGCAAGATACATTTAACGCAGTTTCACCTTTTTTAGTTCAGAAGGCTATCGCTGCTACAGTCGGTGAGGTACTGTCTATTAAAAAAATGAGATCTGGTGATTTACTAGTTGAAGTCGATTCTAGAAAACAAGCACAGAGTGTCATGAAACTGAAATCTCTAGCCTCCTTACCCATTTCCGTGAGTCCGCACACATCCTTAAACTTCTCCAAAGGTGTCATAACTTGCGGAGAATTATATAATGTCCCCATAGAAGAAATAACTTCAGAATTAAAACCTCAAGGAGTGACACATGTTCACCAGATTACCATTCGGCGGGATGGTCAACTCCTTCCAACCAAGCATTATGTACTCACCTTCCATAGCCCGAAGTTACCTGAATTTATATACGCCGGTTATATCAAGTTACCAGTACGTCATTACATCCCAAATCCCTTAAGGTGTTTCCAGTGTCAGCGATTTGGACACTCTAAGGTTAATTGCCGCGGGACTATCGCTTGTGCCCGTTGTGCTGAAAAAGGGCATGATAGCCAGCAGTGTTCGGAACCAGAAAAATGTGTAAACTGTGGTGGAGATCACCCCTCCTACTCTAGAAATTGCACACGCTGGAAACTGGAAAAAGATATCATTACGACCAAAATAAAAGAAAACTTATCATACCCAGAAGCCAGACGAAGAATTCAAATTCAGACACCTACCCCAGGTATTAGCTATGCTTCCGCTGTTCAGAGACCGTTTTGCTCAAATTGCTCCTGTGACAACTGTATAAAGCAAACTCCAAAACCAAAACCTCTTGAAAAGTCATCAGAATATGATTCTGATAAATCTGATAAAAGTATTCCGGAATCTCTTCAACCAGACCTGTCAACATCTAAAAAGGTTCGTAAGAAAAAACCTCAGTCCTCACTGACATTGAAACTTGCAAAACGGGGCCTTTCACATAAAGATCTTTCCATGAAATTACACAAATCGACTTCCCGGAGTTCTGTAGCTTTGGGATTAGCAAAAGATGGTGTAGCCCATAAGGATTTAACGTCCATTTTTGGAGGCACGCCAGCCAGCCCCGATTTTAAATTCCATCCTTCTGAGGATGAAGATGTTCTTTCTATGAGTTGCGAAGATCAGGCAACTCCAAGAAATGCTCACTCTTTTTCCACTTCCAAAACTGTCTCTTAATGGGTACCTTCCTCTCTTGGAATTGTCGCGGCATTCGTTCCAAACTTCAGGACATAAAGTCAGTTATTAACAGATTTCATCCGGTTTGTTTTGGTCTTCAAGAGACCTTTTTGAAGTCCAATTCCTTAATCAAATTACGTGGTTACAATTGTGTTCGGAAGGATGCAGACAGTGGAGGTCATAGTTCTGGAGGGGTCTGCATTTTTACTTCCAACCTCTATCCGAGAACACCACTCAATTTACATACTCCTTTGCAGGCTGTGGCTGTGCAGGTCCACACAAGAAGGTTGATTACAGTCTGCTGTATATACTTACCCCCTCATAATGTCATTTGTCAGCAAGATCTTGACAATTTAGTGGACCAACTTCCACCACCTTTTCTGTTACTTGGCGATTTTAATGGGCATAGCAGTATGTGGGGTTCCAAAAGTACGAACTCACGAGGGCGGCAGATCGAGCAGTTTATCTCTAATAACTCTCTCTGCCTGCTCAATAACGATGAGGAAACGTATTTTCACGAGCCCACCCGTAGCTTCCATTGTCTTGATCTGGCCGTATGTTCCCCTGAACTCCTGCCATTGTCGAATTTCACTGTTTTGGGGGAGCTATATAACAGTGACCACTATCCTATCATAGTCAGCCAAAGTGATCGTGGTGATGCTACTACGTGTCCTCCACGTTTCGTATACCAACGGGCAGACTGGGTTCTTTACTCGCAACTAGCACATATCTCGGAAAATGTTGTCAAAATTTCTGACATTTCAGAAGCAGTGAAATGTGTAATTCAAATCATAATGAACGCCGCTGTTGAATCCATCCCGAAAACTATCCCACGCCTCAGAAAGTTTCGTAGACCATGGTGGAATACAGCGTGTCGCGACAGTTACAAGAATCAAAAAAAGCATTGGAACATATTTAGAAGATACCCGACAAGAGAAAATCTAGTCGCTTTTAAAAGAGCTAAAGCCCTTGCTCGTCGCATTCGCCGCTGTAGTCAGAGGGAGTCCTGGATTAATTTTGTTTCTACCATTACATCCTCAACTTCTAGTAAAATTTTATGGAAAAAGGTTAAAGCAGCAAATGGGATTTATCATGAATCCACCATTCCTGTCATAAAAATGGCTAATGTGTGATATTCGAGCCCATTAGAAGCTGCTAACATTCTAGGTCAAGCGTTTGCACAGGTTTCCGCGTCTGATTCTTACAGCTCTTACTTTCTTGCGATTAAGAATCGTGCGGAACGATTACTTCTCCGATTTAATGACCGAAATTGTTTCCCGTACAATGAAGAATTCCGGATGTTTGAACTGGAAACGGCCTTATCTCAAGCGCGCGATACCAGTCCAGGACCCGATGGAATCACATACAGCATGCTTCGTAATTTGAGCAAAACTTCCCTTTCAAATTTGTTGATATTGTTCAACAGAATCTGGAATGAGCAGAAGTATCCAACACAATGGCGTGAAGCTATTGTGATTCCAATCTTGAAACTTGGAAAAGATTCATCCAACCCTCTGAATTACAGACCTATTGCTCTTACAAACTGCTTATGTAAGACCTTTGAGCGCATGGTGAATGCTCGCCTAATTTTTGAACTAGAGAAACAAGGATGTATCTCCCCGTTGCAGAGTGGTTTCCGTAAAGGCCGTTCTACCTTCGACAACCTTGTTTTACTGGAAACCCAAATACGCAATACGTTTGTTAGGAGGAATCACCTTGTTTCCATATTTTTCGATATTGAGAAGGCGTATGACCGGGCCTGGCGCTATGGCATTCTTTCAACAATTTTTAACTTTGGTTTTAGGGGAAATATGCCCATGTTTATAGCTAACTTTTTATCTCATCGAACATTTCGAGTTCGAGTTGGTAATATTTATTCAAATTCTTTTATACAAGCTGAGGGTGTGCCTCAGGGAAGCGTCCTCAGTGTCACGCTTTTTATCCTTCATTTGAGTCAGATCTTGAATCACTTGCCATCAACAGTTCACGCAAGCCTTTATGTTGACGACCTGCAGATTTCCTGTCAGGGTAGCAGCATGAGTATCATTGAGAGACAGTTGCAAACTGCTGTTAATAAGGTTGTAACTTGGTGTAATAATAACGGGCATACAATCTCTCCTGAAAAGTGTAGATGCGTACACTTTTGCCGGAAACGAAACATGCATCCGGATCCTACTATCCAAATACACAATACGCCTATTCCAGTAGTAGATGAAATACGCGTTTTGGGTGTGGTCTTTGATCGCAAGCTAACATTCCTTCCGCATGTTTTGAACCTGCGGAAAAAGTGCGAGAAAACCTTGAATATTTTGAAGGTGCTCTCCAGAACATCTTCGGGTGCCGATAGAACCTCCCTTCTCCGTATTTATCAAGCTGTCATTCTCTTCCGCTTGGATTATGGCTGTATGGTGTATGGTACTGCCCGTGCTTCCGTTTTGAAACGACTAGACACGGTGCACCACTCTGCTTTGCGAGTTTGTTCAGGGGCATTTCGTACTTCACCAGTTGAGAGTTTGTACGTTATTTGTCATCAGCTACCCCTTAGTTTAAGGCGTAAGAAACTGTCCGCTTTCTATTACTTCAGAATTTCGTCTGTGCCAGAGCACCCTGTGTGTCAAATAACATTACCAGTTGGTTACCATAGGTTGTATGATGCTCGTCCATTTCACATCCTTCCATTCAATGAAAGGATCAAAACCTTGCTACGAGATTCGGGCCTTGATAATATTGTTGTGAAATCACCCGATTTATTTTGTTTTTCACCTTGGGATAAACCTCAATTCTCCTTTTTGAATCCCTTCTCAGGATTCAATAAATCTTCAACAACGCCGACAATCTTACAACAGCTGTTTCTACACCATCGCTATCAATATTCTTCCTTTGTCCCAATTTTTACCGATGGCTCAAAATCAGATGGTCATGTTGGCTGTGGAATCGTATTCCCATCCGATACACTGAGCTACCGCCTTCATAATTGTTGCTCCGTATTCACGGCTGAGTTGATGGGTATGGTCTGTGCTCTACAGAAAATTTCAAATTCCACTCAGCGAAAATTCATTATATAT
>JAOUZG010037767.1:0-14108 GCA_026289955.1 Argiope argentata
TAAATACCAAAACAGTGCCCCATATTTAAAGCAATAAAATTTGCAAAACTTCTAGTATCCCCACTTTTTTAATAATGAAAACTATAGTTCATATAATATTGCCCTTTCATTAAAACTTCATGCCAAGGTATATTAAGATTAAAATTTAAATAATATATACCACTTTTGCCCTTAATATGACTTATATTAACTGAGTTAGCATTCATTTCTTAATATTATTGTTAGTAGAACACTGAAATCAATAAAAGTTACAAACAATCAGGAATTTAATGGGAGGGGGGAAGCAAACAACATTCAAGAAAAAGTACTTGAACTAAATTTTCATGCATAATAAAATTGCAAAAAAAAAAAAAAATGTTTAGAACATTTTTTTAGCCGATTTTACAAAAGATTTAAGGTTTTACATTTAGATGTTAATAAAAGATAAGTAAAAATGCCTTTTCAGAATTAAAAAAAAAAAAAGATTTAGTTGTTTAATCCATGAAAGTAATTTAATTATCAATAATTTCACATGTTTAAATAACAAAAAATAGATATTTAAGTTACAAAAAATAAATATTAAGTTAAGTGACAAATAACAGCCAACTCTTTCTTTTACATAAAAAATACACCATTTGACACTTGATTTTGATATATCACTAACCACCAGCACTTTAAAATGCACAAGAAAAAAATTAACAATCTTAAAAAAGGTTAAATTCTTGGGAATAAATAGATTTCATTTATATGAAAATTTTAACAATTGAAACAGCATATTATTTAAATTGTTATTACAATAATTATATAAATTAATTACAGATAGTTTCAAAGCATGAAGAATTGACAGCATTTTATGAATTGCATAGATACAAAATTTTCTAATGGTGCTGCTCTCAATAAATATTAAATAACAAATTAATTGAAACTAAATTCAAGCTTAAAATTATACAGAAAGAAAGGAAATACTATTACAAAATCTCTCGGTCAATTTTTATAGCTTATGAATAAAGTTAAATTGCCAATTCTAACAATCATCTAATCTTTACCTAAGGAAGAAAGACAAATATTTTAGAAGTGTAATAAATAAAGTTTGAATAAAATTTTAACAATGGAAATTTTTATCCAAAATTATATTTAAAAATTGCACACTAAATATGTATTATTTAAAAGATAATTTCTGAAATGTAAGATGGCTTAAAAGTTTGGAATATTTTACATTTTTAGAAATTACCAATAAAACTTTTATAACTTATAGTGGCGGCGCTGCTCGTGTAATTGAGTGCGGAGCACCTTACTGCGCCGGCGCCGTACACTGGCCAATAAGAGAGCAGCTACATGAAGAAATTTAAAATGTTATCTTTTTTGAATCATTGTTTAGGTTGGTAATAATTTTGTGCCTTCGCTGAGATCAACGTTATTCATTCCTGTGATCTCATCTTAAGAAATGTTTATTTATTTTGTGTTAGTATGGTTGTGAATAAAAATACAGTTCAAAAAGTCAAGAGCTCTTTTATTCATCACCAGTACTAAAGTGGTGACCCGGAGAATTTGAACGTTAACGTAGTAGCAGCATATATTTTACGACGGAGATGTCAGAAGAAGAGAGTGCAACGGCAACCAACGTTGCTCGGATAGCGATAAAGGTACCGCCTTTTTGGAGAGCGAATCCGGAGATTTGGTTCCGACCAATGGAGAGTCAGTTGGCGCTTGCTGGAATTACAGTGGAGATAACGAAGTTTCACCATGTAATATCGGCATTACAACCTGAAGAGCTGGCAATTGTTGGAGATATCTTGAGCCCGCCGGTAGAAAATCCTTATACGGCACGAAGATCTCGACTTTGTGCGCAATATGCAGATTCCGAAGAGCAGCGTTTTCGTGATCTAATTTCTGGAATGCAACTTGGAGATCGAAAACCCTCTCGTCTTTTACTGGAGATGCGGAGCAAGGCCGAAAGTCGAATTAGTGACGACTTGCTTAGGTCCCTTTTTCTTCAGCGATTGCCTACTCATGTACAGCTGATACTAGCTATATCGAATGATGAGTTAGGAAGACTGGCAGAAATGGCAGATGGAATCATGGCAGCAGCAGGTAATGCATCAATACAAATATTGGAATCGGAAGATTCAGACCTTAAAGCGATGATAAGGGAAATTTCAACACGTCTTTCTCGTCTCGAAACCCGTGGGCGATACAACGACAGAGGAAATGAGAAGAACTTTCGTCGGCGATCGGCTAGCAGAAACTCTGGTTACCGGGAACATTGCTGGTATCATCGGCGCTTCAAAGAGCGGGCAACAAGATGCACCAAACCATGTTCCTACCAGACGGAAAACTAGAGCGGCCGTCGCTCGAAGAAACGAGTGGCGGCAAAATGGTGATCAATCGATTGTATTTATCAGATAAAACGTCGAAGATAAAATTTCTGATTGATACAGGAGCAGATGTTTCTGTGATTCCGCGATCTGCAGCATCAAAGCAATGTCACCTTGCCACTCTTCAACTTTTCGCAGCAAATGGAACTGCTATTGAGACTTATGGGCAGCAACTATTAACCCTTGATCTTGGTCTAAGAAGAGTGTTTCGATGGCCTTTCATTATTGCCGCAGTCTCGCAGCCAATAATAGGATCCGATTTTCTTCAACACTATGGATTGCTGGTTGATTTCCGTCAGGGATGCTTGGTGGACTCATTGACTAAATTGCAAATTCAAGGAACAGTGCAGCAAACGAGTAATCTCGGAATTAAAGCAATAAATGGCAGCACAAAATTTCACCAACTGCTTATGGAGTTTCCTACTCTCACACAAGCGATTGCTGTTCCAAGAAAAGTGAAGCATGATGTTAAGCATTCAATAGAAACAACTGGTCCCCCTGTTTTCGCAAAACCAAGACGACTGCCCCCGGACAAGTTAAAATCAGCAAAGCAGGAGTTTCAATATCTAGTTGAAGCCGGAATATGCAGGCCGTCGAACAGTTGTTGGGCCTCTCCGCTACACATGGAGCCTAAAAAAAATGGTGATTGGCGTCCTTGCGGCGATTATAGGAAATTGAATGCTGTTACAGTTCCAGATCGATACCCAGTACCTCACATACAGGACTGTTTGCAAGTTTTGGAGAAGAAAATATTTTCAACTCTTGATCTGGCAAAAGCGTACCACCAGATTCCAGTACAAGAAGAGGATGTGCCAAAAACAGCTGTAGTTACTCCCTTTGGTTTGTTTGAATTCCTCTACATGCCTTTTGGACTTTCAAATGCAGCTGCTACATTTCAAAGGTTCATTCATCAAGTTTTGAGAGGCATCGATTTCTGTGTGCCATACTTTGATGACGTTTTAGTTGCGTCGGAAGATGAAGAACAGCACTTTCAACATCTAAAACTGGTGTTCCAGCGATTCGAAGAGTTTGGTGTGATCCTGAATGCCTCAAAGTGTGTGCTGGGAGAGAGTTCGGTGAAATTTCTTGGCCAAGTCGTGTCTGAAAAAGGTATTTCTCCTTTGCCTGATAGAGTTGCTGCGATAGTGAATTTTCCAAAACCAGTTACGGTGAGGGAACTTCGTCGCTTTCTCGCTATGTATAATTTTTATCGACGTTTTATACCTCAAGCTGCAAGAATTCAGGCAGTGTTAAACTCCTACCTAAAAGGTGCCAAAAAGAACGACTGTACACCTATAGTATGGTCAGAGGAAGCCAGCAGTACATTTGAGTTATGTAAGCAAAAGCTGACCGAATCTACAGTTTTGTCTCTCCCAGTAACAAATGCACCCATTGCTATTGTTGTCGATGCATCTGATACCGCCATTGGGGCTGCTCTTCATCAGCAACTGAAAGAAGGATGGCAGCCACTTTCCTTCTATTCAAAGACCTTGTCTCCAGCACAACGTAAATATAGTGCGTATGATAGGGAGCTTTTGGCAGCCTACATGGCTATAAAGTATTTTCGGTACATGGGGGAAGGACGCAATTTTACGTTATTTACGGACCATAAACCTCTCAATTATGCTTTTAAGCAGAAAGAGGATAAGTTTTCTCCCCGACAAATCCGGCATTTGGACTTAATTGGTCAATTCACAACGGACATTCGTTACCTGAAGGGAGCTGACAACGTGGTGGCCGATGCTTTATCTCGCATCCATATTGCAACGATCAGCACACCTGACCGATTTTCGAAGTGGCCTGAGGCATATCCGCTGGTGGAGATCTCGGCAGAAAACGTGGCAAAAACCTTTTACGCTGGCTGGATTTCTAGATTTGGTACCCCTATCAGATTGACAACAGATCAGGGTAAACAGTTTGAATCGTCTCTTTTTCATGCTCTGATGAAGTTTTTTGGTACCGAGAGGATTCGAACTACTGCTTACCATCCAGCAGCAAATGGCCAAGTGGAGAGATTCCACCGGCAGTTAAAGGAAGCAATTAAAGCCCATGGAAATCATCGGTGGACCACTGTGCTGCCAACGGTTCTTCTGGGATTCCGGACAGCATGGAAGGAAGACCTCCAGGCATCAACGGCAGAAATGCTGTATGGAACCACCTTGCGTCTACCGGGAGAATTTTTATATCCTACTAAGAATGTCGCTGACCCCGCTACTTACGTGGGCAGACTCAAGGAGACTATGCAGCGTCTAGCACCAAGAGCGTCTCAACCACATGGGCAGCATCCAATTTTTGTAAGCAAGGATTTGGTTTCTTGCACCCATGTGTTCCTGCGAACCGATACTCTGAAAAAGGGTTTACAAGCTCCTTACGAAGGACCATTTAAAGTCATTGAACATGGCGAAAAGGTATTCAAGATTTTAAGGCACGACAAACGGGTTGCTATTAATATTGACCGTTTAAAGCCAGCATACATCTTGAAAGAGCTCACGGATAGCATGGACAAGACAGATGCCGAAAGAGTAGTAACGCCTGGAATGGAACCATTGCATCAGGAAAGAAAACCTTTGGATCCTAGTTCGCCAACAGAGAAGTGTCATGGGAAACCCGAGAGACCAGAAGTAACTACACGTAGCGGCCGTAAAGGGAAATTTAACCCCAGGTATAGCTGAGATCTCGCTATCGCTGGTGGGGGCTACCTGTGGCGGCGCTGCTCGTGTAATTGAGTGCGGAGCACCTTACTGCGCCGGCGCCGTACACTGGCCAATAAGAGAACAGCTACATGAAGAAATTTAAAATGTTATCTTTTTTGAATCATTGTTTAGGTTGGTAATAATTTTGTGCCTTCGCTGTGATCAACGTTATTCATTCCTGTGATCTCATCTTAAGAAATGTTTATTTATTTTGTGTTAGTATGGTTGTGAATAAAAATACAGTTCAAAAAGTCAAGAGCTCTTTTATTCATCACCAGTACTAAACTTATCAAAAAATTATATTTGTGTCAATTTTGATGACTTGAAATAGTTAATGATTTATTGTCGATTAGAAATAAGTAAATATTTCCTTTTCTATAATTTTACTTCAAAATTAAGTATTTAGCCAGTATTTTAGCTTTTCCTTATGTGGCAGTTAGAAAGATATAAACATAATGGTCTAACAAATATATCATGCTTGTAGAAAAATTTCAGTGCAAAGATGTGTAAATTAAGTGCTTGACTTCGACACACGATTTCAAAGCATGTGATAGCTTTCCCATTTGCATGCCAGATGATTGATGTACAAGAAAGCGTATTGGATGGCAGTAAAAACATTAGCGGAAGAATTGAATATCGATATAGGGGCTCTATATAAGTAAGACCAGATAAGTTCGCAGCCTATTTATTCTGCAGATAGTTGAGATAGTGAAGCTACAAGCTTGCTCATATATTTGAATTTTTTTTCCTTTCAAATCCTATCGAGCAACCTGTGTGGAGTACCTAGTCAGCTAGGTAGGAAACTAGGTCGATAGAGTAGAAAAGTTATATTTCAGCCTACATTATATTTAATGACGCATTTTAAAGAGGGTCTAATTTAATGTGCTGTTACTTGACAAATTTCAGTATTTCTTAAAATATTTCATAGCTTTTGTTTTATCTACTAACTTATAAATGGATTCTGAAGAATATTCCGATTCTGATTAATCGTATTTGGAAATTTCTTCTGAGAGTGATGAAGATGTATCATTAGTTGCTGCAAGAGACTGGTGTCGTCTGGAAGAAGACAACCTTGGACCTTCTCCCCCAAGATTTCCATTTACTGGGAATCCCGGAATAAAAGTTCAGATTCACAGTTCTTCACCTTTGGAACTTTTTGGAATTTTTTTTGATGATATCATCAGTTATATAGCGAGTGAAACAAATCGTTTTGCAGAGAGTTTCATTGAAACAAATGAATTAACACCCAGTTCAAGATTACACGTATGGAAAGATACGGATGCCAGCGAAATAAGAGTGTTCCTTGCTTTATTGATCCTCCAAGGAATCCTTCAAAAGCCGATTCAAAAGTTATATTGGTCTCAAAATCCGTTCCTTTATACACCAGTTTTCGGTCAAATAATGTCCGAAAGAAGGTTTGCTTTGCTAATGAAGTTCTTCCACTTCACAAATAATGCAACAATAGATACAAACAATCATCCTCAACCTAGACTTCGAAAAATATATGAAGTATATGAAGCATTAAACAGAAAATTTAAATCTTCATATATTCCCGAGAGTGAAGTGTCTGTCGATGAATCAATGCTATTATATAAGGGCCGATTGGCCTTTAAGCAATATCTGCCGAAGAAAAAGTCCAAATTTGGGATAAAATTTTACCAATTATGTGAATCAAGTACAGGATACATCTGGAATAGCTTGATATACACAGGAAAAGACATGCCTCTATGGAAAAACGCCTATAAATATTCTGCAACCACTAACATAGTTATGACTCTGATGGAAAATCTTCTGAGTAAAGGTTACTGTGTCTCTTTAGACAATTTTTATACTTCTCCTGAACTCGCAGAGATCTTGATAGCTAATAAAACAGACATTTATGGAACTTTAAGATCATATAGACGTGGTATCCCACAAGAAATAAAGGACAGAAATATTAAAAAGGGAGAGATCGTTGGCTTTCAGAAAGGAAAAATGTGCATTTTAAAATATATGGATAAGAAACCAATTCATATGCTTAGCACAATTCACACAATTAATTTTGTTGAGCAGTGCAAAAGGATGAAGAAAAGTAATGGCGACATTGAAGAAATTATTTCTAAAACGCCTAAGGCTATTTTAGATTATAATCGAACGATGGGAGGAGTGGATATGGCTGATCAATGTTTGTCATATTATCCAACAGCTCGGAATCAACAAAAGAAATATTACAAGAAGATTTTCAGGCAGTTATTAAACCAGAGCGTATGGAATTCATATGTTCTCTTTAAAATATGTGGAGGTAAAATGACACATCTAGATTTTAGATTAAATCTAATAGAAAGCTTATTTCAAACGTATGGAGATAAGAAAAATTTGCAACTTCTTGTATCTGACCGCCTCACTGGACGCCACTTTCCTTCACACATTGAAGCGACAGGTAAAAAGAAAAGCTTGTCAAGATTGTGTATTGTGTGTAGCAAAAGATTTGATGATAAAGGTCGTCGTGTTAGGAAAGAAACTAGGTTTCAGTGCAAACAATGCAAGGTTGCACAATGTATCATACCATGTTTTGAAAGATATCATACTGTGTTTGATTATTGAGATTTACACTTCTAAATCACATTATTGATTATATTCCTATTTTTTATTATACTGTGCTTTTATTGTTATTATTCTACTCAATCCCATTTTACATTTTTAAGAAAAAAATTAAAATGTTTGTAATATAAGTTTTTCAGGATTTATGCTTACAAATTTTTATTTGACATATTGCAATTACATTTTTTTGTAGCTGCTCATTTCGTTATTTCAAGAATAAACAAGATGAGTTTGATTTTGATTTTATAAGTCTTTCTCCTATTAAAAAAATCAGAACCTTTTATGATCATTAAATGCATTAATATTTTTGTTATATATTCTGCGTTTTGCATCTATTTATATTTTATCATTTTATCATATTTTTATAATGCTATATTTATCGCAATCACTAGAAAAACATTTATTGTATTTCAAAATTTCTGTATTTCGTATCAGTCATCTACATTAATTATATCATTTCTTCAAAGAGAGGAGGTCACAAAGGTTCATAGGGTGAACAATTTTTCGTAGTTTTTCTATGAAGTAAATTTACATCCTGTTTTGTCATCAAATTAAATGAATCTATTCTTCTTTACAATTTCATAAAAGTAAGAAAAAGATTAATTTCATGGCACAGTTCTAAAAATATCACTCATATAATTCAACTATATTAAAAATTACAATGCTTATATGAGAATAAACATGATTTTATTTGCTACACATGTTACTGAAAAATAAAGAGAATGTTTATACTGTAAAACTTCCTTTAAATTTTTATGAAGTTTTAAGATTCTATATACCAATAATCTAAAGAATTTTTGTAACAACATTTTCAGTCTTAAATTTGGAGCAAATATTTACAGAACATTGAAAAAAAGTTTCTAGGTACATGATTGATTTTTGAAGCGATTAATTTTTTTTTATTTAAGTAATTAATAATGTCAAGTGGAATCAAACATATTTTAGTTTCAAGTAAAAATCCCCACATTAAAAACCTGTTGTAACAGCACAATTAGAAGTTTTACTATAAACTGCTGATAAAAGTAGCATGCCAATGAAGATGCGCATATAACTAAACATATATTTTGAAAATATTCTCAAATGTGTTTGTAAAAATAGTTTTGGCTTGTGAGAAGTTTTTGATTACGCGTTCATATTCTTTCTATATTAAGAGCATTATTGTTCAAATTTCCTACAGTATTTAAACAAATGTTCAAAGGCCAGTACTTAGATTTTCAATAACGCAACAAAAACAATTCCTAAAGTCTATATTCATTATGGAATTAATAGAATTCCAAAAAATCTGTAGTGAAGAAAGCTAACCAAATTCTTTAATTAGTACTTATCAAAAGTTTACTCTTAAAGCTATTGTGATAAAATATATAATGTTATTAGTAAAATACAATTTTATTTTTCAACAAACTCAAAAAAGACAATATATATTAGCTACAATAAAAATTTAAAGTTGTGAAAATAAGTAAAAAAATTAAATCCGAATGGTAGAAAAAAGATGTATTAGTTTTATATACACCAACAAATATAGATAAAATACCTCGCTTGCGTTTATTTGTTTGGGAAAAAGAAAAAAAAAAACATACAGATTTTTTAAATTATGTTTTTGAATTTTTATATTCAAATTCAGAATATTTAAAAATCTTAGCCTTAATTAACAATAATTAGTTACATCTTTAAAGCTTTGGTAAACTAAACGAGAATTTTAATTTCTTCATTTGGTATTTTAGGAGATAAAAACTAACAAACTTGATAAATAAATTAAAATCATATCTGGTGAACTCAAACTTTACAATTAAACTTACTATACTTTACTATAAAAGAAAAAATTGTTAAATTTTTATTTTATATTTATTTTTTAGATTAACTATTGTTTCACGCTAGAAAGTTTTAAAATCTTATGGATGAATTTATTAATAATAATACGTATATATGTTCTTTTTCATATTAAAAGTAGGTTAATTTTCATTCATTAGATTTTACTACCCTTATTTAAAATTCAATGGGGATTCACATTTATTCTCAAAATCTCAAAATAAACGTCTGAAAACGTAAACAAAATTTTAAAATGCTTAAAGAACATGACCAGGAAGACAACATTCATCCAGTCCACTGATAACGATTGACTTCTTATCTCACATTTCTTTCTCATTATCTCGCAGCTTAAGTTTGGGGGAAGCGAAAAACTGGAGCCGTCAAAGTACGGGCAGTGACAGTTTTAAGGTGATTTAAATTTCCGTCTATTCACGGGCCTAACGCTTTGAAGGGAGAAGAGATTCCGTCTATTTGCGGGCTTGACGCTTGGAGGGTTAAAAAATGAAAACGTGAGGCTAAAGTTTATTAAGAATAAAGAATTTCAAATTACTTGAAATGTGGGTATTTCTGAATTTTTCTTACTCCTGTGAACAAACTGGATAAATAAACTAAAATCACCTCTAGTGAACTCAAATTTTGCAAACAAGAGAAGAAGGTAATCTAAATACCAGTTGCACGCATTAATTTTTTAAATGCTAAGATATGAAATAAAATTAGACCAAGGAGTTAAAAAAATTAGAATTTAAAACACAAAGTATAATTATTTAACTTTAATTAAATTAACTTAAAAATAATATAACTTTCAACTCATTCAT
Organism: Argiope argentata; assembly: GCA_026289955.1. Classification (NCBI taxonomy): domain Eukaryota; kingdom Metazoa; phylum Arthropoda; class Arachnida; order Araneae; family Araneidae; genus Argiope; species Argiope argentata. The sequence goes on from JAOUZG010037767.1 coordinate 10,249, forward strand.
TCGTTTACTTTCACGAGCACTAAAATTTGCGTATTAAATTACTCAATATTAAACGTATATAAAAATGTCACTTAACATTGTGTTTAACATTCACAAAAGTGCGTGTTGTATACATGAGACTGTACAGTGAAATAAGATTAATATTTCGATTAAAAAAATATAACCTATAAAAACTGCGCTTATTTTAACTTTAAAAATATTATTAAAAACTAGAGAAAAATATAAAAACAATATCTCTACAATGCTTCAATTTCTGTTTGCATTCGTCAAGGAATGTGAAATTCCATAAACAAAAAAAATTTGCAAATTAAATAAATTATCAATTTTTATATATAAATTATTACGTTATAAAAATATATGATTTAATATAATGAATGTAAAACTTATCATTCTAAAAAAACTCACTTTAATATATGGATTTTATATAAATAAAATATCTCCCCGTTTTTAATTACACTTATCAATGAAAACAAAAAAAAATCATTCAAAGATGAAAAGTCTCGCTCATTAAATAAAATTCTGCATAATGTTTCAGTGTCTTATTTTTTTTAAAAAAATAAGTTGCATAAGCAATCTTAATTCGAAAATCCTTAAATAAAAGTACGTTATAAAAGAGAAAAATGTCAAATTTTTATTTTATATTTATTTTTTTAGATTAACAGTTATTTCACCCTAAAAAGTTTTAAAACCTTATGGATAAATTTATTAATAATATGTTCATTCCGGGAATATATTTTCATACGTTCAGTTTCATTCCTTTTATTTAAAACTTAATGTGGATTCGCATTTATTCTCAAAATCTCAAAAGTAAGGTTGAGAATGTAAACGAAATTTTAAAATGCTTAAAAGAACGCGATCAGGAAGACACCATTCCTATCGTCCATTGATAACAATTGGCTTCTCCTTATCTCACATTTCTTTCTCATTATCTCGCAGCTTGAGTTTGGGGGGAGCGAAAAACTCGACCCGTGAAAGTACGGGCAGTGACAGTTTTAAGGGGATTTAAATTTCCGTCTATTCACGGGCCTAACGCTTTGAAGGGAGAAGAGATTCCGTCTATTTACGGGGTTGACGCTTGGAGGGTTAAAATTTTCTCATGGGTTCTTCATATTTGTTCCCACGATTAGAATCCTTAAAAATAATTATTATTTCGCTTAAGGTTAAAAAAATGGAAAGGAAAAGGAAATGGAGTCGTTTAGATTCCGAAAGGTTTGAGAACTAATTAGATTTAAATTGGCTTATCAAGAAAAATTATCAGAAGAGCATCAGATTGATTGCCCCCTAACGTTTTACCATAAAGTACGTCGTAAATGATAAAAACCACAGATGTTATTTCCACCGCAGATGTTAAAACCACAGATGTTTCATATGATCTTCAACAAGTCTTGAAGAAGAGAACCGGAAAGAATAATTCACTATTTTTTTTTGGAAATGGAAACCTTATCGTATTCAATGCCCAGAATAGTAAATGTAAAGATGATTTATAAAAAAAAACTTTAATTTAAAAATCATTAACAGTTTTTCCCAAAGCCTCTCACTGAGTAAGCATTTCCTAAGCATTGTTTCATTGTAAAAAGTTATCAGAAATGTTGAAACAAAACGATATTTATACAATATCCCTCTTGAAAATATTCAAAATAAAAACAATTCAGCAACAATTAAAATACTCAAAAATACGCGAACATCATGACAAAAATTATTCCAATATGCTAAGAAAGTGTAACACTAAAACAAGTTATTTTTGATCCATGGAATAAGAAAAATTTGGAAATACCCACATTTCAAGTAATTTGAAATTCTTTACGAGTCAAAATATTAATCTTTAGCTTCACGTTTTCATTTTTTTTTAAATACAGCTTGTGTGCTAAGGATATCAGAAGTAGACACCTCACAACTATTATTATAATACTAGTGCATATATTCACTGATAGTGAAGATGAGTATTAATATTGGCGATCTCCAGATCAAATTGTTTGACCTGGGGCGAACACATTTTATACGTTTATAATTTGGAACTGGGAATGTACACCTCTGGATGAAATAATCAAAAATTACATAGAATTTTAACATTTATCCACTATAAAAGGTGAAATTGCTACAACACAATGAATACAATGCTCAATTTTATTTATACATTTGAATGCATCAGCAAAAAAAATCATCCTTTGAGATAAAATTATCTTGAACTTTTTGTGTCTTATTCGCTTCAGCTATATGGTTTTTTTGAATTTTAGTAAATAAAATTATACGGCAAAAAAATTCTTACCATTGAATAAGAAAATTTTGAGTTCGTAATTAAAGTACCAAACTTTTTTCTATAGTGATATTTTCGAATGAATTGTAAAAATTTAATATATTTTATTTATCTAGAAAAAGAGTTTTTTTTAAATCATGGTGGATTAAAATATTTTTTTTAATTAAGACTGGCTTAGGAAAAGTAATTTACTTATTAGATTAAATTTAATCTGATTCATTAATTACTTTTTTCAATTAATAATTAATAAAAAAATCAAGACACATCCTTTTATTTTAGGTAAGCAAATGAAACCTCTAAGTTTTTGTCTGACTGAAACATTCTTAAGAATTTGTGCTAGTTTGAATAACTTTATTCAAAGATTATTGAATTTGGTGATGAGCGTGATACTCATGCTCTTAGAAAGGTTAGATTAAAATTTTAAAGAAATGATTTCCATTGTCCAGCGTCATAGTTGCTGTTTTTAGTGATTCTATTTTAAATTGTCTGGTCTGAAGATATAATCAATAATACGAACAGACAAATATGGTAGATAATCTGCATATAATATATATTCTCAAATATTTAAAAAATTAAAAAGAAATATCCAGTAGTACATATAAAACTTTGTTGCTAAATGGTTCTGTTATCTATATTTAGAAATTTATTAAGCCTTATGGCATTCAAGAAAAAAGGTTTTGCATTAATTGCAAATTATTCACTCCCGTTTTAAATTAAGGATTTTCTAATACACAAATTTTATTCTACAGAATGGAGCATGGAGTCTGAAACTGTATGAGTTATATGACTATCGAAATTTAAAATGTCAAGATGTTTTGCTGAAGAAACCATTTAATTTAAAATTTTGTATTGACCAGCAACCTCGGAAAATATTTTGGGCGCCAACCTCAGCTAGGAAGAAATATGCAAAAAAATCAATGCAGTTGCATTTGAAAAGCTTTTAAATTCAGAATTTAATAATATTTAATAATTCTCTGACCCTAGGGAATGTCGTTATCCGATTGCAAGATTGTGAGAGCTTTGACTCTAACTCGAATTATTTAAGCTGATTTTTTTTATTGTAATTCATTTTAAAATGGTTCTTGTTCTGTAGGATATTTCTTTAGAAATATCCAAAAAATTCAAGTGCCAAATGGTTAATTATAAGCCTAAATAAACTGGATAATTTAATTTATTTTTCTAGGCCAAATTTGTTTGTATCATGAATAATACAAAGAAATATTTTGGCAATTACTTTTAATTGTTGTCATTAGGCACATCATTTCCACAGTCCAGTTATTTCAGCATTACTGAGTTATTGTAAAACATATTTAATTTCAAAATTTTAATCATGCTGATAAATACCAAAGTATCTCAGAAATTGAAATATTGTATGAAATTCCTTAATTGCACAATTGTTTTTCTGAATACTGATAAATCCAATTAATAACTTGGCATTACTTATGGCAATTAATATTTTAAAAGTGCATTTTAGAATATTGAAAAACATTGGAAATACGTTGAGAGGAATTTTTTTTTCAAGAATTAAATCACTTCTATGTAATTTCGAAAAATAATTTCACATTACAATGGGATTAAAAATTTTGAGAAACATATAACATTATAT
>JAOUZG010037771.1:0-10143 GCA_026289955.1 Argiope argentata
TAAATGCATTCATCCAGTTTTAATAGCAGACGATAATGTTCTAGGCAGAATATACAAGCTGTACATTAATACATGAAAGATCTTTGTGGGAAAAATTCCTAACCATTCATTTCGTCAATAAAAACTTTAATTTTAAATTTGTGATTATGGAATTAGTTTGATAAAAAATAAAAGGAAATAAAATATTTTTCTTTGCATTGACTTTAAAAGGCAGAGATATTAAATAAGATATTTTTTTTAAAAAAAACTAATAATTAAGTCTCAAAAACAATTAATTAAAAGATATTTATATAAAATTGAAAACACGTACAGGAAATTTAAATAAAAAGAGAAATCCCAAATGTTTGTATAATTCTAATTAAAAAAGATAAATCAAGACTGCTTATAATAATATTTTGAAATAAAAACTTCTCATATTTGATATAATTATGGTTAAATTGTTAGTAAATTATATATGTTTTTTTATCTTTATTTTTAAAATTTTTAAATTTGACTTGAATATGGAAAATTTTAATATTTGTTTTTTAGGGAGGGTCGGGATTGTTTAGAGATTCAAAATCTAGATCTTAAAATTAATTACTTATTTTTTTAAAAAAATTTTTTATATCAGCTAATATATTTAGAAAATGCTCTGAAGAAAATTAAGAATATTTATGTACATTTTCCCGGGTTAATACATATGTTACTGTATGAGTAGTATGGCTGCGTTTAAAAGAAAGTAGGTTTCGATCCTTTCTTAATTGACAAACTTTATGACTTTGTTTTTATAATAATATTCCAAACTGACTTTAACTGAAGATCCTTACAATTATTAAGTTGAATTATAATCAAATGAAGGCGTCAATATCTGATATTAAGCCTTACACTCCAAACTTTTATGCTACATCAATTAGCAGCACATCTAACCTCCAATTACAGTCGTCCTCCTCAAAACAAATTTTCAAATTTTTAAATAATAATACAGAGAAAAGAATATATATTGGAAACGAAAGAAATTTTTTTAATGCATAGAAGAAGAGAAAGGAAAGAAAACGATATTTAAATACCTAGAATTGTTTTTAATTTCAAATATAAGAAAACAAAAGGAAAGAAAAATGATTTTTTAAATGCATAGAATTTTAGTTTCAAATACATTATTTATTTATTATTATTTATTATTATTATTTTTTATATTTATTTTTATTTATTATTTTACTTTTGTAAATGCATTGAATTGTTTTAGGTTTCAAAAATGGATAAAAATAGGTTCCTAAAATAAGTTTAAAAGTGCTATAAGTTCTTAAATAAAAATGGACAATATTATTTAATAAACTACGAAAGGTTAAATAAGCTTAGTTGGACATCTGAGCATTCGAATTTATTTTAATATTAGAATTTTAATTATTGAGTAATTCAAAAGATCAATTTTTGTTCAGCATAGATTAAAAAGCTACTGAAATGATTCAACATGAATGAGTTGGTAAGAACATATTCTAATTAATTTCTTCTTTTTTAGTTTTTACTTAATTCATTCAGAACGTTTAAAATATATAGACTTTTTAATTAAATTTATTAATATTTCAAAATTCGTAGAGGTAAAAAAATATTAAAATACCCTAAAAAGGCAACAGACTTTTTGATATTAACATTGAAGTTGTGTTTTAAAAATCCAGCTTTCAAGTTTTGAATAGCAGGTGATGTTACATTCTTCTATTCATTTCCTTAATCGTTTTAACTTCCTGGATTTCGTTATCACTACCTCTTGTTTTTGATTGAATTTAATAAACTATCGCTAACTTACGTTATCGCTGACGTTTGAAAAGGAATTTATTTTAATTTGCTCCATTTCTTTTCTTTTTAAAAGGCGTGATACATAAATTTAAAATGTTTCGTCGCTGCAAATTCTCAAATAAAAATAATTATGTTTTGCTAAAATAGTTACAGCAAAGGTTACTCTTGATAGATTCCTTAAAGATAAAACGATAATATTTCATTCTGATAAATAATGCAGAAATCTGAACAAAAATAGAATCAAATAGATAACTGATCTGAAGGCCGACATAAAAAAAAAGTTCTACTGCCTACCGTGTTTAGTATGTCACTTTCTAAAAACATCTTTAGAATTTATCTTAAACACGATTTTTATTAATACTTTGACTTAGTAATAGTAATTTCTTACTATTTAAAAACTTTATTTATTTTGTAATGAATATTTTCTGTTGAATTCCTGCATTCTCTCAAGCGATTCGATATAATTTTTAAAATCGTCTGATTTTAAATTCGAAGAATTTTTTTAATTTTTAACACAATTTTCTCTTTTCTCATGAAGTATAAATTACAATAAAAAGTATAAAAATAATAATGGTAGATTAAAATTCTCCATTCAATAAAAAATTGTCGTTAAATATTCAAATAAAAAAATTGGTATTTATTAAAAGTTCTGTTTTTTATGTGCAAAAAATTAATCCAATTAAAATAATAATACAATTTCTATCAGAGTTGTTTTTGTTTTCGAATCAAATGCACAGCGAACACCGAAAATAACCATATTTTCAGTAAATACATTAACTTAAGTTTGTAGGGGAAAAAAACGATTTTTTTTACGTAAAGACACATCTTTATTTTACAAAAAATTTGATTCATTAAAATTATTTTGAAACAGTATTATATATAAAGAATGTTAATTTTATTGTTAATTTCTTAATAAAGTTAAGAAGTACGGCGAACATTTTCGAAATAAAAATAATTGTTTACTCCAAAAGGTATTAATATCAGTAAGATGCCCCCCAAAATCTATTTATATAGCATTTATTTTGAAATACTTTTAAAATTTTAAAGTAGACTTCCGTCTTAGAAATAGCTCAACAAACGTTGAAGTTCAAAAATTGATAGTAAATTTAATATAAGAATATGAATAACATAACAAAATTTCTGCCGTCTGAGAAATTGAACTTTTAATGTTTTGGAATAGAAAAAAGATAAATTAATAACAAACACAAACAAAATGAAATCTACGGTAGCAAATTTCAAGCTATCATATGAGAACATTATTATTTTAAGTGATTATTTGTCTTAATTAATTTAAGTCATTAACCAGTTTAAACCGGTTTGAAAAAATTACGAGACTTTTTTCTCTCTCTCTAATGATAATTTTTTTAAACTTTCATTTTCAATTTTTCTAGCAGGCAAACAAAGTTTTGGATCTCAACTGATTTTAAGATTGAAAAAACTCTTAATAATATTTTAATTAAAATAAAAATAGCTTCAGTTATAAAATGTCTAAAAAGGAATCGTCTGCTAAATGTGTGTTAACATATTTAGATGATGATATTTATCAAGAAATTCATTAACTACGTTTTTTCGGAGACACCACAAAAACAACCTAACCAAAACAACATCATGCGCTCACATGGTAATATCCATACGAAGAAAGAAAATCCAGTTTACATTATAAAGAAAACATATGCATAAAAATTCGTCCAAAAAAGCAAAATAACGGTTCTGCGCCTTTAAAATTTGATTTAATTCAAAATCTCTACATTAGAGACTTGACAAAATACAAATTCACATTCACAGAAAAATTTCTATTCACATTGTTTGAAGAGAAATTATAGAAGTTAAAGTTTTTAACTTTTGCTATTCCTTTTTCCCTAAACCAAAACATTTATTTATCTAGTTTTTACCAGTATTATCTTAAAAGTAAATAACAATGTCGATAACAAAGCCATTTGAAAAATTTAAAAATAGAGAAAAATAAAAAATTAAATTAAATTCTTTGAATTTCAAAGTAAAAATTTAAAGTAAAAATCTTACAATAAAATAAAAAAAAACATAAAAGAATTTCTTAACTTGTATTCCATTTGACTATTCAATTTAAAAGATTCAGAAGAAATTATAAGCAAAAGGCAATATTGTTCACTAAATTCGAAAAAAATTGCAAAAAAGTAAAGGAAAAATATCAAAAGTAGGAGAAAAGTGACAGAAAGAATTTTTTTTATAAAGATTCATTTAAGTTTGTTTCATTAAAATTGCAATAATGTTTATATCAATATAAAATCGTTTGGTATTTATCCATATCTAATTAATGAATAATGCCAAAAAAATAAACTTTTCCTCGTATTGTAGCACTCTCTTTTTCCCCTACCGTAGGATTCACTCAGTACACGCCGCCCTCTGGTGTGTGCTTAGAGAGACAATCAGTGAAGCCTCTGTATTCGTGTTGTGTTGACGTGTTTTGTTCACTCTCTGTTTTGTGTTTGTGTGTAACGTAACCGTATATGTTTTAAAATAATAAATCAATGTTACACAAAAAGGCCTATCTTAATTAGAACCCACCAACCACCGGTCACATTGGCGCCCAACGAGTTTTAATTGCGTTTACATTGACGCCTAGCAGTGAATTGCGCCCTCCGCATTGTCGCGCAAGCGTGCTTTAAATTTCGGCCTTCAAAAAACAGAGTAAAAGTTCCGAAAACAGAGGTTTGGCTCAAATTTTTTTTCAGGTAAAACCAATTCGAATGCACACCCTGTGCAAGATCATTGGATTATGTTAATTCCCCGCCCTGGAGGAAAAAGGCTTTCTATTGCTAAACGGATGGGATAGATCCCATCGTTGCTTCATTAAATGATAAGTACTTCTTTTGTTTCAATTTTTGAGTACTTTATTTCTTTAGCCATCCTGGTAAAGAATGAAATGCTAATTCATAAGTGTAGAAAAAAAAAAAATTTGTTTTAACTTAATTTGCCACACCCCTGGCATATGTACACTAATGTTGTATAAAACTCATGATGTAAGAGTCAATTTAAAGTCTTGTAAAGGCAGTTCTTTAAAAGCTTTCCTCATATTTCTGTATGTATATTTTCTATTAGTGTTATATTTGTTTGAAAAATGTTTCTTTCAACCTAATAATCTATAGTTTAAGTTTCATTCGGCAGTTTCGGTTTCGGAACGAAACGCAAATGTTGCTCTTTTGCGTAGCCATAATACGACCCGCCAAATGTCTGCTTCCCCCCCCCTTCTATCGTTTCGCTTTTTGGAATATTAATGTGATACACCGGATGCAGAAAAATAAGCTGAATGATTCATTTATGATATATTAAATGAGTAGTATAACTGGCGTAAATAAATAAAATAGAAAGGAAAGATCTTTTCCGATTGTGGTTTCAAAGATTTAATGTGTTTTAATAAAAAAAAAAAAAAAAAAAAAAAAAGTTATCATTATTTCTGTCAGCACTGTTCTGTGTTTTATTTTTTAAGCGCATGGTATTGAAAATTTATATATTCTTTTTCCTTTTTATGAGTATTCGTACAACTTTTCATTATTATTCTTGATTTGATTATTCTTTAAGAAATGACATGTTCTTTTAATAAATTTTGGTAAATATTATTTTATTGAAGAATTAAATATAATCAATGGAAATTTTAAAATGTTATGATAACTTTCTAGAAAATTCATAAGGTTTAACCGATTACAATAATTTAAAACTTTATATTGTTATGAAATTAATATTATCTTTGATGAATCTTGTGCATTTGTGTTAAATTTTGTAAATTATTTAGTGATTGCAAGTTTTCTTTTATACTCTTAAATTTCTTTTAAATACAATGTAAAAGACGTGATTTTGTGAACAACGGAAAGTAGTGCCTAAACCTAACAACAAGGATGAGTTTCTTGGGTAAGGGTCTTAAAGCCGATCTCATCTTTGTGGCTGAAGAAATGGGTATTGAAGTCCCGAAAGATGCGCGTCTCCCCGACATTAAAGACTTGATAATACACAGTAAAAACTACGATGAAGACTTTGTTCGAGAATTCCTAAATTCGGTGATCGGTGAAAGGATTGCCGCAAAAGAGGAAGAAAAAGTTTCTCGTGAAAACGCGTTTAAATTGGAAAAACTTCGTTTGGAATTAGAAGTCCAAAAACTTGGACAGCTGTCGCCTTCAAGTTCAGTCGTTGCATCACCAAATCAACTAAATTTACAACTTAAGAGTCTAATTCCTGAGTTTGACCCTCAACAAGATGACATGTCACTGTTTATCAATGTCTTTCAAAGACAAATGAAATTTTTAAAAATAGATAAGAAAAATTGGGTAGCATATTTACTTGGCGTCCTGCCAAATGAAGTTGTAAAAATTATTTCTAGAGAATCTGAGGAAAAAGCTCAAGATTTCGAACATATAAAAGCTATGCTTTTAAAAAGATATAAATTAAACGCAGAGAAATTGCGACATCTTTTCGCAACTCATAGAAAAAACCCAGAAAAATCTTGGAAGGATTTCCATTTTGAGTTAAGAAATTACTTTGAAGGATGGTTGGAGGAACTGAATATCCAGGACTTTGATAAGCTGAAGGACTTGATGATCCTCGATCAAATGAAAAAACGTGTCCCTCCTGAAATAAAGGACCATTTCTTGGATGTATGGTGTGAATGGGTCACTCCCGCTGACCTAATAGAGAAACTGGACACCTACGACAGTCTGCGCCCAAACAGTAAAGAAACACAAGCTTACAAGTCGGAAAACTTCAAGAAACCAGCTGATTATGGAAAATCAAATAGATATAGGACTTTTAACGCTAAAGGCCCAAAGTTTCGAAATGAACACAATCCTGATCGACTGGCTCTGTCTGGGATTCCCAGTCAAAGTAGGCGGTATCCCGGGGTTCCCAGTCAAAGTAGGAGGGACTCCATTAACAAAGACAGAGCACACGAACGAAATAATGAAAGACTTGAAGATGACAGAAGACCCCTGAACTGTTATGGTTGTGGAGCTCCTGGAATAATCAAAGCAAAATGTCTTACATGCAACCCAGCATTGAAAGTAAACCCTGATGTATCGTCAAGTCTCAATCATATGAACTTTTACAGTTTTTCAATGGAGGATAAACAAATAAGCATCATTGATATCACTGTCTGTGACACTCATGCAGCTGTTTGTGCCGACACAGGTGCAACACATTCAGTAGCTGGAGAAAAGCTATTTGAACTTCTTAAGAAGAACGGCTTGAAATTCAAAAGCCAAGTTATAGATATGACACTAGCTGATGGCCAAATTCAGAAAACGGAAATACTCACTACAATTGTCGACATTACGGTTAAAGGTAAAAGTATTCCGACAGAACTCATGGTATTGAAAAACGCTCGAGGAAACAGAACTCTTCTAGGTGTTGACTTTTTGAGTAAAGCAGGAATCGTCCTAGATCTCTGCAACAGGCATTGGTATTTCTCGGAATCTCCGCGAATCAAATATGATTTTATTAAAACACCACCTGACATTAACGCTCTGCTGGCAGTCCCTACTACTCCAAATCCCTGTGATCTTCGTGAAAATGAAGGAACAAATCTTTCGCATGAACAAAAACGTCGCCTCAACTCCCTTCTCGTAGAATACGAGACATGCTTTCAACCAGGGGGAGAGCCTACACCTTTCATCGAACACAAAATTGATACTGGAGATAAGCTTCCTGTTGCAGTACCTCCTTACAGGTTGTCTCCTGCCAGACAAGAGATTTTGAAGAAGGAAATTGATTCACTTCTCGCCTCTGGAGTAATCGAAGAATGCGATTCTCCCTATGCCGCTCCAGTAGTGCTAGTTCCAAAACCCAACGGTGATTTTCGTCTTTGCGTTGATTACCGGAAGCTCAATGCGGTTACAAAGCCTGATCCCTATCCTCTTCCGCGGATGGATGACCTATTGCAAACTGCAAAACAAACAGCTTACATGTCTACCATTGATTTAAAAAGTGGATACCATCAAGTTCCAATGTATCCCCCTGACAAAGACAAAACTGCATTTGTTTGTCAATTTGGAATTTACAGATTTATAAGGATGCCGTTTGGATTAAAAACAGCACCCGCGACTTTCCAAAGACTCATGGACATTTTCCGAAATGGCCTTAAAGTCAAGACTTTAGCATATTTAGATGATTTGATTGTCATATCTTCTACATTTGAAGAACATCTTGAAGATTTACGTCAAGTATTTGATCGCCTGAAATACTTTAAATTGCATGCCAATAGAAACAAATGTAATTTCGCTTGCCCCAAAGTAAAATATTTAGGTCACTATATCACCAAGGCTGGTATTGAAGTTGATCCTGCAAAAGTTGAAGCAATAGCAAAAATTCCTCCTCCCAAAAACACAAAACAAGTCCAAAGTTTTTGCAAACCTGCAGTTGGTATCGTCGTTTTATACATCAGTTTGCAGAAATTTCTCGCCCACTAAGCAATCTTACTAAGAAGAAAACCATATGGAAATGGGGCGAAGAAGAGCAGGGTGCATTTGATCTACTAAAAGAAAAACTAATCTCTCCACCGGTTCTAAAACAGGTCGATGACACTAAACCATTTGTTATCCGAACAGATGCCTCAAATTATGCTCTAGGAGCTATCCTTATCCAAGGAAAAGGTGAAGAAGAACATCCCATAGAGTATGCGAGTCGTTTACTTACTTCATCTGAAAGAAATTATTCTACAACCGAGAGAGAAGCATTAGCAGTCGTATGGGCTCTCGAAAAGTTCCGAGGTTACATAGAAGGTGCCCAAATTACAGTTGTGACTGACCATCAACCCTTAAAATGGCTGTTGAGTCTGAAATCCCCAACAGGCCGATTGGCAAGATGGGCTTTACAGTTGCAATCATTTGACCTGACAGTAGAATACATTCCTGGTAAAGCTAATGTTATAGCTGATATGCTTTCGCGACCTGTATGTGTTCACAACAATTCTAATTGTGAATTATGCACTATATCTATCGATTTGCCATCAAGAAAGGCCAGTGATATGCGTGAAGAACAGTTAAAAGATGACGATTTGAAGAAAATAATAGACTGTTTCGAAAACAATGATAAAGATGAAAATTTTGCGAACTGGTCAAACCGAGGTTACCTCATGAGTAATGGTTTACTCTATCGCTACTCTCCAGATTCTGAATCTGAAGAAGCACAATTGGTTGTCCCAAAGAAAGAAAGGGAAAGAGTTCTTCGAGAACACCATGATGCCCCTACAGCTGGACATTACGGCATTGAAGGTACTTATAATAAAATAGCCTCACGATACTATTTTCCTGGAATGAAATCCTACATTTCAGAATGGATAAAGCATTGTCCAGAATGCAACCGTTACAAGGCTAACAACCAAAAGCCTGCTGGATTGTTAAGAACTCCAGTATATTCTCAAAGATTCGAGATAATTTCGATTGACTTATTTGGTCCTCTACCACTGACGGCTACAGGAAAACAATGGATTTTTATTGTGGAAGACTGTGCTACAAGATGGGTTGAATTATTCCCTCTTGCTCATGCCACCGCGCATGAATGTGCTACAACATTAATCGAAGAAGTGTTTATGCGGTATGGCATACCTAGAAGAATCATCAGTGATAACGGATCACAATTCATTAGTTCCGTACTCCAACAAATCTGTTGTACTCTTAATATAGACCAATGTTTAATTCCAGTCTATTTTCCCCAAGCAAACCCTGTCGAAAGGAAAAACAGAGACCTTAAACCTCGTCTAGCAATACTTGTGGGAGATGAACATGATACCTGGCATTCGAAACTCCCTGTAATTCGATTTGCCATGAATACAACTATTTGTGATCCTACCGGACATACTCCTGCCTTCCTACAATTTGGAAGAGAACTGCGCACTGTTGACGATGTTGTGCAAAATTTCAAAGCCGTGGTTGAAAATGATAACTTTGTTCCAGAGATAACCCCATATCTCAAAAGATTTGCACATATCACTAATGATATACGAGACCGAATAGAAAAGAAGCAAGATCAACGGAAGAAATACTATGATAAAAATCGAAGAACTGTTTATTTTTCTCCTGGTGATAAAGTTTTGGTAAATTTGCATCCTGTTAGCAAAGCCAAAAACAAGAAGACCTTAAAGTTTATGCCTAAACGTGATGGTCCATATCTTATACTAACTCAGAAGTCGCCAACATCATATGTTATTTCTAGTCTTGACAAGCCGTCAGAACCTATTGCAACCTATCATGTTTCTGCACTTTCGCCTTTTAAAGATGTGGCTTCAAAGCCAATTGCTCCACTCAGAAAGCGAGGTCGACCACCAAAAATCAATGTGGCACCCCATGCCACAAATCAAGACGTTTAGCACTCTCTTTTTCCCCTACCGTAGGATTCACTCAGTACACGCCG
>JAOUZG010037777.1:0-10451 GCA_026289955.1 Argiope argentata
TTTTTTTTTGTTATAGGATCAATATTGTGTAAGGATTATTGATAATTTTTACTCTAAAATAATTCAAAAAGATTTACATTCGTACAGATTTGTTTCATTATTAAATATGTATAATTTTTGTTCCCCAAACAAAACTCAAGTTGGAATAGAACACTCCCTCCACAGTCTGGAAATAGTCGCATCACAGTTACTCCTATCCACCTGGAGGCATTCGAATAAATAATGCTAAATGACCTGACCAGCCTGACCGGTAACTATGATTGAGTCCTAAGGGCCATCACTAGCCATGGAACAACACTTCAATAAGGAAGTACGTTCCGTCATCGATAGGAGGAGCATGATCTTCCCCTATTCGTATACCCACAAGAATGGTGAGAACCAACCACTATGCCGAAAACCTCATCCTCTTTTCGAGGTGCATTCGAATAAAATATACTGAATGACCTGTCCACCCTAACAGCTACACTGGCGGTGAATATAGTTGAGTCCTGAGGGCCATCACCGGTCAAGGTATAACACTTCCCTAAGGAAGTACGTTCTATAATTGATGGGGGGAGCCAGACCTTCCGATATTCGTTTACCCACAAGAATGGCGAGAACCAACCACCATGCCGGAAGCTTCTTTTCCCCTTTTAGAAATATTCCCAGTGGGGACTAGAACCCGGACATCGGTTTTTACATTTAAAAAAATCTCAAAAGAAGGAACTTCGAATCAGCACCAAACTGAATGACATTATGGAAGAGTGTCACCTGTTAGAGTCACTGAAATTCTAGGAACAAGGAATCTTTGCCTCGTGCAGTAGCGTGATATAACACTTCCCTAAGAAAGTACGTTTTGTAATTGATGGGAGGAGCCAGACCTTTCGATATTCGAATAACAACGAATGAATGGTTCCATGCCGGATGCTTCTCCTCCTCTTTTAGGAGTTTCCCCCACGGGGGTGGAACTAGAGCCCGGAAATCTATTTTTTTTTTCATTTAAAAAAATCTCAAAAGTAAAAATTTCGAATCGGACCTCGAACTGATGGAAACAATGGAATAGTGTCACCTGCCAGAGTTCCCGGAATTCTTGGAACAAGGAATTCTTCACACCATGTAGTGTGATATGACATATACCTAAGGAAGTACTTTCTGAAAAATTATTCTACATATCTTAACTATTATGTATGCATTTTTAACAATTAAATTTGAAAAATAAATAAATAAAAATCCAAAATGATGCACAATCTTGAATGGTGAATCAGAGGCACCATTGCAGGTTAAAAAGTTAAACCATGACTGCCTTAAATAAGGAGAGGAGCCAGACCTTTCCTTATTCGTATACCCACAAGGATAGTGAGAACCAACCACCATACCGGAAGATTTTCACCCGGCTCTGGTAATTACATGTAAATAGAAACTAAAGATTATATCAACAGTGTCGTTTTGTACCCCCCCCCCTTCGAACACACCTTATATGTACATCAAAATAACAAAGAAGAAGAAGAAAGTAAAAGCGGTCGTAAGTCTAATAATAAAATTAAAAAATCGAAAAGACGTTTAATAGAGTGAAAGAACTTCCAAGACAAATAATAGCAAGGAAATTAAAAGGAGAATTGCAAAGAATCCAGCAAACCTTTATCTAATTCCATGGAAGAATCCGCCATGCGGTCTGTGGTTCTCATTGTTGAGAGTGAGAAACAAATCGAACAAAATGATGAGGTTAGCAAATGAGAAACAAGAATGAGGCACTCCTGGAATGCAGCATTCGTATTTGCCGCAGACAATTAACTCAGGGGGAGGAGAAATGATCGCTAAGCATAGTGGGATCGTGACACCCCACTCGAATAAAAGAAATAGCCTTCTCAAGGGTTTGGTGGTGATGAAATCGAAGTAACCAGACTAATTCAGATTCGAGTGGCTTTCGGGAAAGGAAAATAATTGTTAATGAAAGAAAACTTGCGTAAACTCTTTTTTTTAAATTTTTTCCAGCATTTTCGACTTCTTAATATTTAATTCTCAATTTTTCCTCATTTACTACAACTTGAAAGAAATTAATATTTATTTTAATTATTTGTAAATTATTAAAATTAATTATTATTTCATTGAGAAACCAGGTAAAAGACTGAATATTTAATTCTTAAAACTCAGATAATTAAAATTTCTTAGGAAATATAATTTTTCCTACCTTTTTAATTAATTATTTTTAATTTCTATAATGTAGATTGATTGATTTTTAAAGAATCAATGATTAATATTTGTTTCTTGGTCTCGCACATAATTTTATATAATTTGTAACTGGGAAAGCAAGAAACGATTTATTCTTAATGACTTTTCAAATTGGCCGATAATAAATGTAATTACCAATTATTTCTTTCGTTCCATATGTAATAAATTCATGAAAGATTTTTTTTGAAAAAGACTGCAACCTTCCTAAAGATTATATAAATATAATTTTTCATATAGTCTGTTCCCCCTATTTAATCTATTCACATGTTTTTTTTATTTCTATGTTTATTAAAATCAGGTTTATTAGAACAGAGGAATATGGATCTACATGAAACAACGCAAGACATGAATAAAAATGATTAGAACATTTTTCTTTAAACTACACCTTTATTAGAACACTTAGGCACAAATTATATGAATTTTAATGACTTCATGTTTGCTTTATTATTTTTTAAATAATGATCATATATACATTAAAGAATCAATTATTCGCAGCTAGGCATCCCCACAATTATTTTATAATTTTTTAAAAATTTAAATAAATTATTTTTTCAACTTATTAAATCTCAAGATTTGATATGAATTTCTTTAAAAATAATAGTTATATTTTTTGAATTATTTTATAAATTATTGAAAAAATCATTTATAAAAACACAATATACCATATAAGTTGTGCATTTTTTTAAAAAAATTGGGAAAAGTGCCTTTATTGTCTATATTTTACCTTTATCGGAAGAGTAAGGGGAAATTCTTTTGGCTTAAATGTTTATAAAAATTTGGTAGATAACAGCAGATTTATATTTAGTAACTGAATTTAAAAATAAACCGTATTTCTATTCGTTCTTTGAATATTGGAAAATAGCACATGATTTATATTTTTTTTCACACTGAGGAGCCCTAAATCAATTATAAAATATTTTTATATGATAGTTAAGCAATTGAAAGACATATTGGGAAATGGTTTTACTAAATTTGATTAAAAAATATGTATTACATTTTATATTAGGAGATTTTTGTAGGAAAACTCTATTATACTCTAAATTTGAGAAAATAGCATCTGTAGTTTAACTCTATTTTACATAGCATAAATGTAAAATAGAGTTAAATTATATATAAATGTATAAGAAAAATCAGATTAACTTTTCCCTAAAATAAGCTTAGAAACAGAATTCTAACGTTTTGTACATAAATATATAAGAAAAAAGATGTTCAGTCCCTAAAAACCCCATAATATATCATTAAAAATTGATTTTTAACATTACCTGCAATTTAAAGATTTAAAATGTTATATCACTATCCGTGGTGACCTGGTGATAAGGTCTCGGCTTCGGAAGCTGTGGTTTTCAGGTTCAAAACCCGATTCCATTGAAGGACCGTCGGGTATACTGGCCCTGTGCACGTTAAATCCGTCGGGCCAAACGTCCTCCAACTGGTATGGTGAGGGGAATGCAAGCATAGGTGTCTTCCTCGCCATCTGACCAAAGTTCAAAATTACGAGATTCGTCCCAAAATAGCCTTAGTGTTTCTTTACAAAGGGACGTTAATATTACAAAATTAAACTTTCAGGAATACCTAATTGTATGAAATTGCACTTGAATATCAAAAATCATAGAGTAACATGGAAATTCTTGTAAAACCAATTCATTAAAAAACAAAAGATTAAAATGAAATATGCTATGCATATTTCACTATATCATGTCAAAACATGATTTATTGAAAGGCCAAGCACCAAGTGCTCGTGCAAGTTAAATTATATTTTTATTCATATTACTTTTTTTTCATTAAATAGGTGACTTTAGTATTGCAAACAATCCAAAAAACTTTGTCTCGCATTAATTGTTTTAAAAATCGCATTTCCTATTTATTTCATTTCATATAACCGCGTGCTCAAAATGACAATTTTCTAGGTTTTATTTGCAGTAGTCATCACTTATTATTTTTAAAATCAGAACTTTTGTAAATGCAATGACAATTCATTACAAAAAGCTGATTTTTTGAGATTTTCGTGAAGATAATAAAATTTTAATTTTTCGTCTACGGATTTTTGTTGACGTCAAAAACCTCATTCCCCAAATAACATAATGTTCTGACATGATAAAAAACGATACAAGCCAATTCAAATAAATAAATAAGAAGTGCTATTTTTGAAAATTTAAATGGTTTTAAAATTTCCTAATTAAAAAAACTACCTTGAAGTTTACCCATATTTCTTTGCAATTCTTCACTATTTAAATTTAAAAAAGACAAGTTTAATCCCTTCTGCAAAATTATATTTCCTCTTTCCATTTATTACCGCGTTTGTCACTTGAATCTATGGGCACTTGAATCTTTAGGACATTAGTCCCTAAGCCTCTTTCCTGGCACACATATTCCGAGGGTTTATCTCTTGAGCCCCTGTTTGAATGTCTGACAAGCCCGCGTCTCTCAGAGTCTGAAGCCAATGAAGATAAGGATGCCACACATTGTCATCGCCTCTTTGAGGAAATACTTAAAGAGAACACTTGAAGGAACCTTGAGCCTTGAATGCAGGCCGGATTTAGCCTGACACCCTTCGACATATCTTGGATACCCCCCCCCCCTGCTTTTAGAGTATCTTCCACATATTTTTCAAGAAAAACTTGAAATTGATTTAGTACATAACTTTTCTCCAGACCTCAAGTGACATATTCTGGTTTTGAATTTTCTATATTCTATCCAAAATCTGTGTGACAATATATTATACAGCTTTTTGAAAATAATATTCATATCTTATTTCAGATTGATGTATTGGAAATGAAATAGGAAAAATGAAATAATAATTTTTCCAAAAACTATTGCAACATACAAACTTTAATTAGAAAAAGTTTAACTAATTTTCAAAATTAAAACAAACTCTCTAGTTTATCTACTTTGAACCTTAACCATAACTTAATAGATGGTTCTTCAAGTTTATTCTGACTAAGCTCAGGGATTCAAACGCGGCGAAATTAACGTTGGTGTGAAAAGTGTTTATACTTTTAGGTGACAAGCTTCAGACTTTTTTTAAATTACTGTGTTCTGTTTTTGTGTGTGGGTGTGAGAATGTCACTCTAATTCTATTTAGATGCAAAAAAATGTTTTACCTGTTTTTTGTGTGCTTTTAATAATGGCATATTTTGATTTAGGTTTTATGGTCTTTTGTTCGATTTAAACAATTTGTGTTATCTATTTGGATTCAAATTTGTTCTTATATTTCTGTGATATTAATTTATCTCTAAAACCTCAATCTCCTGGGATTTTTGGGTTACGAAGGGTAACTTTTTTGACAAAAGTGTCAGATCCTTCACAGAAATATTCTTGGTTCGAAAACCTGCGAGGGTGGCCCTTGAAAAAGTCTTCAGGCCGGATTTATTGTATTTTTTCCTTTATATCTGGATTTTTACTTTAAAATTAATTCTCATTAATTCTTATTTAGTTATATATATATATATATATATATATATCCTAAAATTAAAAATGATAGACGAATTGAAAAGATTGTTTTGTATTATTTGAAGCAGAATTTTAAAATGTACTATGTTAGAAAACACTTATTTTTTTTTAAAAAAAACATTTAAATAATGTTTATGAATTTTCAAGTTAATTAAGTGGCTAGGCATGCATATAAATTTTTCCTCACCATATATTTGCTTTCTTTTTCATTTCTTTTGACATTTAATCGAGGTGCTGAGATTCACGATGCCCTAGTTTGATTTTCATTTTCACTCTTCTAAAAAGATGAAAGGAATGTTTAAATGGAATTCCTCTTGAAATGACTAAAAAAAACTTTTAAAAGAATGAAATGAATTTAAAATTTTATTGAAATTGCGAATTTAAAAATAAAAAAATTATTCATTTGCAAAAACCAAGTCAGATTTTGTTCTTTGAACTAAAATGGTAAGGCAAACAAATGCATTTTTTCGATACCATTTTCTTTTGACTTTTAATCGAGGTACTTAGGATGATGATGTCACAGTTTGATATTCATTTCAATTCTTCAAAAAAGAGTTAAATAATTTTTGAATCAAATTTTTCGTCAATTGACTAACAAAAGTTTTGACAAATTGAAATAAATTTTAAATTCTACTATAAACCTGAAGTTAAAAGCAAATTATTATTCACTTTAAAAAAAACATTCAGATTTTGTTCTTTGGACTGTACTGAAGAAAAATAAATAAATATTAGGAATATAAAATACAGCATTTTCAAATTTCTTATAAAATTACTGTAGAATTGAATTAGAGAAGTTGGTTAATTTAGATTTATGTAAAGAGGAAATCTTAGGTCGTCTTTCAAGAAAATATAAGATTATCTGTCAATTGAAAAAAACTTAAATCTAGGTCCATGAGGAAAGTACAGAAATAATAATTTTCTGTTTTCTACAGAAACATAAAATATATGTTTTTTTCCCTTTAAATATTCTTTGCTAACGTTAAGCTAAAAGGTCACGAGTTGAGTTTCTTTTAAATGCTAAGAGAAAGTAAAGAAGTTTTCATTTCGCTAAAGATTATTTTCATCTTACAATCGCTTATTCCGCATAAGAATAAGGATAAACAAAAAGAAACCGTTAGTAGAATATTAACAAATATTTACTTGCAATGGTTTTGAATAGTATGTGAATGTATTTGTATCCCTTTCTTTTCATAATATCTTCTGTTTTCATATGATTTTTAATTTTTGCTGTGTTCTATTAGAAAGCAAATGCTTTTATTCGTTCGATTTTTTTGGGTATACATTAAATACGTTTAATAAACGAACAGTTAAAATTTTTACGAATGTAGAAATTTGATTTGATCGAATCCGTTCGCTACAGTCAATTAAATAATTGAAAATAACCGAATAAAAATCAAAATTTCTGAATTTTTATAATATTAAATTTGTTGATATTAATATTTCATAAGTGGTTAAATTTTGATTTTTATTCCCTTATTGTATCTGAAATAATTTCCAAAGATATAATTTGATAAAAAATACTAATACATCATTTCTTCAGAATTGTTTTAGTTATTTCTTTTATCATACCTTTAGAAATATTTGACTTCTAAAAGATAATATAAGAAATTCTAAATGCTGATAATAAGTGCTAAAACTTAATAAGAATTAATCTCTTACCTGGTTTTCATCTTCTAAATTGAGTGGAAGTATTATGTTTTTGTTATTAAAACACACATCAATGGATATTTTCTATCAGCGTCAAGGCTTCAAACTATTAGGGGGTGGTATAGAATACGCTTTAATTATTTAATTTTAACCAATGACTTCTAAGCAACCCATGTGAACAAAACATAATCATGTTGATGTTATTAGTGACACTTGTCATTAACAATCTTCGCCGTGGCATCAGCTAGTTTTAAGCCGGGAGGAGTGTCTCTTGTTTTGAAGTAGCTCCAAATAGTGACAAGAGTATGACTTATCACCTTACTAATAACAATCGTTTGCACAGCCTCTTTTTACCAGGGGGTGGGGGGGGCATATTCATACTCTTTAAATATAGAACACGGAAATACAACCATGCCGAACCGTGATGCCCAGCTGTAGGGGAAGACCCGTTACTCCTAAGCCTAGACGCCGGCTGCATAATCCTATTTAATAATATAACAATGATGTAACAGTTAATTTTAGCAGGCCCAAATATTCGATCCAATATGCATAGTTCCTTCGGATGAACAACATCTTTGTTTCCTTCGATGACAATATGAAAACTCCATTTCCTTATATTAAAAAAAAAAAGCATTTCTTTGTATTTCATTTATTTATTGCTTCCTTTTTGTTGTTATTGTTTGTTGGGAAAAATATGTTTGCGGAATTAATAGTTATGGCCCATTTTGAATCAATTTTGAATCTGCATTTTGTAAATTTAGTATCTACTGGATTGAACATTATTATTAAAGCTATGTCATTGGTTAATACTCACAATTATTAATCAATAACCTTTTGTGGTAAGACATTAAAATCTTATTAACAAATGAATGCTTGAATTAATGTTGAAATGAAGATTCTCTTACGAACCTCGAATTCCACGTATATAAAGTGCCATCTACTATGACTAGAACTTAACTACTATGACTAGAACTACTATGACTTCCAACTTAACATAGATATAGCTTATTTTTAGACGACTCGAGATCACATAACTCCTAACATTTTCTAACTCTGTTACTGTGATTCCCTAGTCTAATACTAAAATTTAATAATAAATAATGACAATTAGTTAATATGATACAAATTAGTTATATAATAACTAAATTATGATAACAATAAGAACAATAATTAAAATACAGGGTAAGTCAAAATGAATATAGCGATTACAAACGGCTATAACTATTTAATGAAAAAAGATATATCGATAAGATTTACACAGAATGTAGAAGAATCTTCAAAATTTTATATACAGAAGTCATAGATGTTCTATGTGACTTCCCTTGGTCACACGGACAACATCTAATCGGTATTCCATTTCACGCCATACATTCTGAAGCATTTGTTCATTAACCGACTCAAGCGCATTACAAATGCGTACTTTCAGTTCTTCAATTGTTTTGGGCAAGGGAAACACAAACACTCTGTCTTTCACATAACCCTATAGGTAGAAATCACAGGGTGTCAAGTCGGGAGATCTCGGTGGCCAAGAGCAGAAGACATCGTCGGCAGCTCCACTTCGTCCGATCCAACGCTTTGGAAGATGTTGGTTTAAAAATGTTCGCACCGCCGTACCCCAGTGTGGGAGTGCTCCATCTTGCTGAAAGATGTAATCCCTGGAATCATTATCTAGCTGTGGCATTAACCATACCTGAAGCATGTCAAGGTAAACATTGGATGTTACACTTTTCTCACTGAAGAAAAAAGGACCGTACAATTTACGTGATGAGATGGCGCAGAACACATTAACTTTCGCTGAGTCACGTTCATGTTCAATTACAGTGGATGGCTTCTCTGTTCCCCATATTCGACTGTTGTGACGGTTTACCTTCCCACTTATGTGGAAGGTCGCTTCATCGCTAAAAATGAGACGATCAGGCATAGTTTCATCCTCCATAATTTCCATCATAAACATAGCGTAATTCATACGTTTGACGTTATCTTCCGGTTGCAATTGCTGCACAACATGAATTGTGTACGGTTTCATTTGCAGCCTCTTTCTGAGAACACGCCATACAGTTTTTTGTGGAATGTTTAACTCCCTACTACCTTCGTACGTCGATTTCCGTGGGCTTTGTTGATACGTTTCGCGAATTTTTTCAACGTTTTCCGATGAAACACGTGGCCTTCCGCTACTTTTTCCTTTGCACAAACATCCTGTTTCCTCAAACATCCGATGCCATCTGCGTATGTTGTTCGCATTTGGAGGTTCTTCATTGTACCGCTGACGAAATTTTCTCTGCACTGTAATAACAGAACGGCAACTGTGAAATTCCAACACAGAGAATGCTTTCTGCACGGGACTAGCCATTTCCACTAATGAGACGCCGCGCTGAACAGGTTTCTTGTCGTTGCGAAGTTCGATTTCGCGCATGCGCAGGCATCCGCTTGGCTGCACGTGCGCTTTACGTTAATAAATTTTGAAGTTCCGTCTACATTCTGTGTAAATCTTATCGATATATCTTTTTTCATTAAATAGTTATAGCCGTTTGTAATCGCTATATTCATTTTGACTTACCCTGTATAACTAGTAATAAAAAATAATAGTAATAAATGAATATGTTTTATAGAGATTAAATATATTTAAAGGGAAAGAAACGGGCATAATGTTTTATCCAAACAGAGTGCATATGATTATGAGCAAATGACGCAGCACATTCCGTCTACAAATAAACATTTTAATGCATAATCCAGATTGTAGCTTAAAAATTTAAAGATTTTGTTCGTTGAAATTAAAGATAATTTTTAAATATAATTGTAAATACATGAAAGTTCAAACAATTTAGACCAACAAATAAAAATTTAAAAAAATAGGTAAATTTTTTTAAACGTTTCATAATATCGAATATATTATGAAACGCTTTATACTAAACCATACCTGACTCTTCAACACGCTACCAAGGCACACGGATTTAAACCATAAAACTGAATGACCGAACCTACGCAACAGCACCACTGATGGGAGTTGTAATGGAGTCCTAAGGGCCATAACCGGCCACGGTACAACCTTTCCCGTTTAAAGTACGTCCCGACATCACTGGGAGAAGCCTAGCATCACCTACTAGCGCACCCTCCAGAGATACAACCACAATGCCGGAAGCATCTTA
>JAOUZG010037781.1:0-12417 GCA_026289955.1 Argiope argentata
CAATATAAGCGGCTAGTCACTGGGGAAATTCCATCTGGGATGCTAAATTGTTCCCATTACATGCCATCTTCAACATATCACAGGAAAAATTAAGAAATAAAAAAGATGAAATTATAGTAATATCCGAGGCTAGTCACTGGGGAAATTCCATCTGATATGCCAAATTGTTCCTATTACATGCCATCTTCAACATATCACAGGAAAAATTAAGGAACAAAAAAGATGAAATTATAGCAATAATATATAAAAAAAGCTCTCCAGGAAAGCATAACATGAAAAAAGAAATGCGATGGGATAAGATTATTTTTAAAAAACTTGAAGAACTGAAGAAGCGCCTTTCGTAGCCAAAATTGAAAAATTTCTGGAATATCATTCATAAGGAAGATAAAACTTAATTTCTGACTATTGAATTAAGTTCTTGCCCTGAAATTACATTGTCTGTTGTAATAAAAGCTTTATTAGAGGTCTCAGCTTTTGTTGGAAAACCAAGCCCGTCTGATATTCCAAACATTTCATCTGTACCAATAAAAGTCGATAACATCCATAATTTAAATGAAATATTAGAGCCCTCTGGCAGAAATGAAAACAAATAATTCAATGCTGCATTATTTGATCAGATAGTATTTCCCAGATTTATGTTTTCATTGATAAATTAAATATAATCGAAGAAAATTTAACAAATGCTATCCCATTTATTAAATTAAAATGTCCCTTAATTATTCAAAACGAACACAGTAAAAGGTACTCCACTGGAATGCTGATATTCTGCTCATTATTTTATTGAATGGTTCTGCGTGCATGTAAATTTCTCAGAAGTTGTTTTAAAATTCATCGAGAAAAACATTGTAAATGTAATTTTATATTCTTATATTATAATTCTGAAATTATGTACCAAAAATGAAGAGGAAATTTTGAAATTTTCTAATCAAAAATATTTAGCAGTACAGATAATTTTTTATAGTTTAATGAGTGAGGAACAAGTACATGTGTCACGTGAATCCACGATCTTTGAATAAGCCAGTAACAACTCAACTGGGCTTTGAAATTAAGATTTTTCGGAAATGTGAGAAGCGTTGAAAAACAGCAGCTAAAAATGATTCGGATCTGACTCATATCGTAAATGCAGTAACTTAAATTTAATTTTTAAATAGAATAGCTTGTCTTGTCGTGGAAATAAATGTTATGTTTGTTTTCAAGGAGAGTAGTTTTTTTCAATCACAGTAAAAGAATACGTGTTTCATAAGCGAGTACACGACAACATGATTATGGCCAATGTATTTCAGGACATAAACTAAAAAATGTTTATAGTATTGCAATTTGATCTGCAGTAAATGCATTACTGAATAATTACTGTAAAAAATTAAATGATAATTTGAAAAGCTCTTTTAAAGCTGAAAGGAAAAGGAAACCTGAACTATTTAGTAAATTTATTTCTAACAAAAAATGATAAAATATAAAGTGTAATGTTAATTTAAAAAAGCTCTTCTAATGGTTCAAAGACTTATTTCGTCTTTTTTGAATTGTCAATAGAATTGGATATGGCATAGATATACTCCGTCCCGGCCGAAGCCATTCGGATATAACGATGAGCCGCCGCAGAGCAACCCCCACCGAGCACGGAAGTGCAGGTTAATCTAATTAATTTTCATAAAAATTAATTCAAAGAACCAGATCGGAAAAAGATACGAATTTAAATTCTCAAAAAATGTCACCTTGTCTCCAAGTATAGTAATTACAAAACATTTCAACAATTATTAGAGGAACATAAAATTGTAAACAACGTTAACTAAGAAAATGCTGTTAAAAAGAAAAAGTATAAACATTTCAACAGTTATTAGAGGAATATAAAAATGTAAACATCATTAACTAAGAAAATGCTGTTAAAAAGAAGATTATTAGAATTGGGAAAATAAATAGAATTAATAGAATTGAATAATAATAATGGAATTAATAGAATAGAATAGATTAATAAAATTGGAAGTTAAATAGAATTGGATATTGTGGTTTTTATTGCTTATTTAGAGTTGAAGCAAAAGCAATTAATTATTGAACCATATATACAGAGAGTTGTTTTAAATTCACCAACAATTTTTCTTCTTTCCTTTTTTCTAAAGAAAAAAAAAAAAATTTAAATCGAAGGGAGATACACCTATGGGGGAACCTGCTCTCAAATAATGCAAGAAAGAATGCAAATCAAGCGTCGAACCTTCGGGGTGATGAGGAAAGTGGCCGAATTTGAATTATTAATGAATTCTACAATATTTGTGTGTTGAATTGCATGATATGGATGTTTATGAAATAATATTAACACGAGAAAAGTAACCTCACCTGATTCTCTCGCGAGCAGATTTAACGTTAAATAAATATATAAAAAAAGGTTTCAGGGGGCCCTACAATTAAACAACCTTACGTTATCCCCAACAATGATGGAGAACAACATAAATTAGCATTGCTAAAATTTCACACTCAAGCAAATAGAACGTAATGAATGGAACACGAGGTGGCAAAAAGAATAAAAGGAACATAACTAAAGGATGTGACGTCAGAGATATGAAGGAAATTTACTCTGCGACCTTATTTTCGAACAGTATTGGTTCGGTTCGATCATGTAAACTATAAATGTATATTTGTATTATATTTTTGCGGATGTCTGACTGAAAAGAAAGATAACTTTGGAGTTTAAACCTTAACTGGGAAGGTGAAAATTTAGAACTCAACTGTTGAGTACGAATAGAATTTTCTTTAGAATAAAATTAATTTCCTAATCAAAATATTAGAACGAAAAATCAGCCAATATATTCTGCTGGGTTTTTTTTTCTTGATATATAAATAAGTTTTAGAAAATTTTCAAAATATATCATAATCGAAAAGAGTAAATGCGTTTGATCGAACACTTTCTTCTCAAATTATATTTTACATTAAATAATATTCTTGAAAAAACATATCACTTTTTACTTTTAAAATCATATTTATTTTTTTCAGCATACTAAGGTATATAAAAAATTATAATGGAAAATTCAACAATTATATGAGAAATTTAAAAAAAAAATGAAAATGAGTAAAATGGACAACTTTTTTTTATCAGCATCATTTCTACGTAGAAACTTGTGAACATTCGTAGCACGGTATTTGATGGTATTTTAAACATGTTGGTTAAATGTTAATATAAAAATTAATCTGTTAATTTTGTAGATATTTCCCTCGCTATATTAATGTATTTTAGGATTTTTCCAAATTACATCATTACTTGAAAAATTAATTATATTTAAACATACATGTCAGAATCAGTTGAATGCGAATTTTCATTTAAAAAAATCTTCTGTACAATTAGCCTCATTACTAATATCATTTTCTACTTCATTTAAAAATCTTGGGAACTCTGCTTCTTAACGAGAATCAGTAAGTTGAATGATGTTTCGATGATCAAGTTTTAGAGTCATCGGCTAAGCATTGTATAATACTTGAGTACTAAAAGGGAGGTGGGTCTGACAGAAGTCAGCAAAAGGATGAACTAGGTGAAGTAGTTAAAAAGTATTTGTTGGAACCGGTTGAAAAAGGTCCAGTGTTATGAAGGTCAGAAAACAAGAATCTACAGGATCAATCCATTCGATTGAGCTAAAAATAGAAGAGGGGTGACGCAAAATTCATTCGTAATGGTCTAGGATACTGAAATTAAGCCAGATAAAGGTTTTAATTCCAATTCATTTTCTTATGGGCATAATGTGTACATGGGGAATAAGTTGAAACGCCATCGTTAGAACAGAACACAAGAATAATGTGAAAGTAATTTTTGATAAAAAGTTATATTAGAGATTTCCTTCGGAATTTCTTTGGCAAGTGTCGAATGAGAAAGGGAATCTTAGATATTTTTAAAGTTTTATCGTATGCCTAAAGAACTTTTATCCTTCCGATTGGCGACGGGAAATCCAGAATCACGAAATATTTGGAATGCTTATTATTCATAATTAAATGATTTTTAAAGTGATTTTTAAATAAAGAAAAAAAAATTAAAATAAAGTTTTAAGGGTCATTAAAATGTAAAAAATTAAAAAATAATGATTAGAATTTACAATAAATTATAAAATACCATTACACATACTAATATATTTATAATATTTTAATAAATGTAAGACGAAAAAATTTGAGTAAAAATATAAAAAAATCATTTTTATTCAAAATAAAATAATAGATTTTAATTTCATTTTATATTACTGATAACAAGAAAAAAAAAGAAATACTTTTATACAATTTAAGTGTATTTTACAAACGAAAATTAAATTATTTTTGATATTTCGATTTTTCTAATTATAGAAAATTCTACAATTACATGATAGATTAAAAGTTTTACACTTGTGTAGCCATTCATTCCGCACATAAAAATTTTAAAAGAACAAAAACAATATTCAAGAACTTTTCTTTCTTCGAAATGTGCGATTTTTTAGTTTAAAGTTAACACCCAATATAAGGCTTAGTGCGCCCTGTTCTTAAAAGAAATTTTAAGTTAAATTTATTATATTATTAAAAACTATAAGGTGACAGATAAATCCCTAAATCCTGTTATCAACATTTCCTATCAGTTACTGCATATCTATATGGTATTTTGAGGGAAAATGCTGACACCTACGGGGGAATCCCGGGAAAAAAAATTCTAAAAAGAGTTCCTTTACAGTATGTCTTTCTCAAGAAGTGGGGAAGCAGTTCTTTGACGGTTATATTGCCATGCCCATTCTTTCCCTTTTGAGGGTTAACAAAAGGGAAGATTTCCTGGAATGTCCCATTCCACTTTCCCCCACATTCCCTAGACGCGTATCTCTTTCAACCAAAAGAATTGGTCAGTCCACTTCCTGACTTTCAGAGCTCTGGTGCTCGCATTGCAATGTCGTTATAGCTTCCTTACGGCTTCTTGATATTTTAATCCAAAAGTTTGCACCATGGATGCATTTTCATCGTCTTTATCATTCAGGAATTTTAAACTGCAGGATGCCGCTAGCATTGCAAGGTGCAGTTTCATGATGCAAAGGAATATTTGTGCCCTGGATTTGTCTCTACTCGAATTCTCAATTTATAAAAAGCACGTGGTTAGCAGAAACTTTCTGAATGGTTTGAGGGTTTTTTTCAGCACTGAGGAACAAATAAGAAAATACTTGGTGAGAGATCGACAAATTCTGTATACTCTACATTTGGATATACCCCAAGGAAGAGAACCCAGTCTTAGAAATGCCGATGAACTGGAATCTTTTGATTTTCTTGTTGACTCCAAAAGTTTTCACGTTGGGTCAATATATATTCCTGCCTTTTGGCAGGAAGAAGAACTGCAGAGAATTGTCATGCAATCTGTTTACGAATCTCAGCATAAGCTTCTGACTTTAAGTCGAATTTTAAAAAACGATGGAAAAATGTGCAATGCGGAGACGTCGCTGTATGTGGTGAGATACGACTTAGGAGTTCTATGCTTTGAATGGAATTATGGTGATTGTGCGAAAGGCGTGATTATTGGTTTTGATATTCGAGAAACGATTTTGTATTCAAAACGACCGAAAATAACACAAATTCTTACATTTGGTGGATTCCAGCTTCAAGAAATTTTGCACCATGACGGTTGCATAATACATAAAATGACACTGGATTGTACATTTGAGTTCATACCCTGGCTTTTAGAGCATGGTTTTTCCCTGAAGATCAGTGACGCTGGATACCGTCAATTGAAAGAGTCAATGATGTAAGTAACACTTTCCTTTTTATTTTTTTAATTCTTTTATTTGTTTATCAGAATGTTATAGTAGCATTGTATTATTAGTCACTAGATCTTAATGAACTTTATTATTTTCATTAAATAATTTATCAATGGATATAACAGTCAAATTATAAGTTATTAATTGACAGTATCTTGCTTTTACTATTCAAAAAATTATTCATGGCGAGTGATGTTGAATTACTCTTGTCAAAATTTTCAGAAAATGTAAATGACATCTAATTTGCATTTAATTTCCTATAATAATTCCTAGAATATATATATATATATATATATATATATATATATATATATATATATAATTTCAGAAAAGAGTATATTGCATTAAAATGTTAATTGTTTGGAAGCACCGTTTAAAAAAATAATTTTTTAAGCATTATTTACAGGGTGGATTATAGTTTAGTCGGATTTAACAGTTTAAACTAAAACATGAATTGTCATAAAAAGGAAAGGGTGACATTAAATAACGAGTAATCATTTCAAACTCTGTTTTTAATCCGATTTTTTTTATTTCTATCGATATACGTATTTTTTAAATTTTTTTAATAACTAAATATAAGACCGGTTATGTTATTTGTTAATTTTTAGCTTTTTTAGGGTAATCATGAGATAACTATCTAATAAAATAAAGACATGAATTTTATTTTCCGTATCATATGCAAATCTGAGAATGTTCGAATAAATTACATATGAGTGTGATTGTGTTGTAAGCGGTTGGCGGAAAACTTCCCTTAAA
Source organism: Argiope argentata (assembly GCA_026289955.1). Lineage (NCBI taxonomy): Eukaryota > Metazoa > Arthropoda > Arachnida > Araneae > Araneidae > Argiope > Argiope argentata. The sequence goes on from JAOUZG010037781.1 coordinate 6,489, forward strand.
GGTAATTTAAATCCTAATTATTTTCCTTTCTTTAAAATTAATTTTAGAATTTTCTCGTATCTTCTGATCCAAATCAAATTTTTTTTTCATTTAATTTTCGCCAACCGGTACTCAAAAAATTGAATTTCTTTGTTTCCTACTTCCCGAGCTAAGAGATAAAAACGTAGAGCTAATAGAGTGAATGCAACTCTACTCGGTGGAAGCCTAGATAGAAACACGTATTTTGTGCATAAAATTTGTATTAACTGTAACCGCTTTTATCCACTCCCCATTATATTTCAATGAGAGATCTTTTCCCCCCTTTTAACTGTTCAATTTTAAAGCTTATTAAATCCATGGTTAACTATTGCTGTGCAATTGGATGCAAAGAAAATCATTCTAAGAATATTCTTCTATCATTTCACAGATATATGCAACATACATATTCTATTTATATCCATTTAAATTCAGTTTAAAATTTCGTAGCCACGATCACTCAGCGATTTTGGTGTTATAACTGAATATTTCATTATTTGGTTTACTAATTGTATTTAATTTGTTAAACTCTTTATTTACTTTCATTTAAACGGATGGAAATGCATTATATTTTGCTGCTTGCTTTATTTTAACCTCGAATTAGTCGCAAGCGGTTGGCGGAAAGCTTGGCGTTATTTTTTCTCGCCAATATAATTGTATATAAATATGCTTTTTATTCAGCCAATCAAGTTCAAGTAAATTTATTTAAACTTGTAGTGGATAACATTTGATTTTAATACAGTTTTTTTAAATATTAATTTATTAATTTCATTAATTAATTCAAAACTAACTTTCTCGCCAAAAATCTTCGTTTCCCCGTTGCCAAATAAATAACGAATTCAGTTTGTTTTTCCCTATCAGTAGTAATGTTAAGCTTAACATGTTTTCGGCCGATTATTTCAAACCAATCTGTTTATTTTCATAATGTTTGATGCATTTAAAATTAATAATTGTTAATTAATCGATTTTTTCGATTTGTTTGGAAATACTTTCAAATTAAAACAATAGAAATGTAATAAATTAATGTAAGAAACTAAACTGAACAATAGCTAAACCACATTTTTCTTTCATCAACATTTAAAGAATTGCATCAAGGACCATTACTATGATTACAAGAATTATTATCATAGACTGAAAAATAACACAAAAGCCAATAAAAAGTATCGAAATCCAGTGAAACAAACAGTTTCCAAAATCAGAAATTTGTAAAGCTCTATGCTTACAAAAATACCATAAGTTGACAATATTCAGATATTTAAAGTATATTCAATATTATTATTTTTCTCTTTAAAAATGGAATTGAAGTGTATTTTTAAAGTATACTGGACAGAGAAGAAGACAAAGAGAATGCCATCGTCTCCCATTTTAGTATAAGTTATAGTCGAGTCTATTAAGTACATTTTTTAACCAATTTTTTGATAAATAAAAAAGCACTTACTTTTTGGGTTAGATAGCTTGCATTTACATGCTTTTAGACCTGTGTTAAATTTATCGACTGTAATCAATATCCCTTCCCCCTACATTATGATGAGATAAGAATCCCGAATTTTTCCACAAATTTGTTGTCGATTATAATGCTGTATTTTAATCATGTCAGAGCTTAATTTATCATTTATTTTCATTCATTCTATTTCGTAATAAGTAATTGGATATAAGATACCATAATATTTTATTATGAATTATTATACGTATCAATCTGTAATAACTGTAATAACTAACAACTATCTAATAACTAAATAATAAAAATATTTTTTTTTCAATCAGGCATTTATTATTACAATTAATTGTAAAATAAAGGGGATGATTCAATTAAAGCTCGTCAGAAATATGATGTTGAGCTGTCAAAACGAAAGTAAAACTAATTTTTAAAAAACACTATTTTTCGATTCCTACTATTAGTTCACATTCTTCCTGTATCTATTTATATATCTTGCTCAAATTTTCAATCGTTAATCCAATACTTTTTATTCATCCACTCAATTTCAAGTTAATTTTTTAAAAATTGTAGTAGATGACATTGATGTTTATACAGTTTTTTTCAAATATCAATTAAATAATTAAATGTAATTAATTTTTAATACTTTAAATAGAGTTTTAGCAGTTTGTTATAAAAATGGAAATGAACAGACTGTACCACAATCGGTAAAGTTTGTTCACGTGAAGGTAAAGAATGCGAGTTCAGTTCTTGCGAAAATCTTTATTTTTTGATAAATTTTTTATATTAATTGTCATTATTTAATAAAAATTATCTAAAATACTAAAATAAAATTTTTTTGTTGTCCTAAATAGGAATTGACTTAATTTTTTTAAAAATATTACTTGTTTGGTTTCTGATGGATCACATTAAAAGATGTTCGAACTGGTTCTAAGAAAGCACGCAACTCCAATATATAATTGACATATTACTATAATTACTATTAGTTATCTGACATTGCTCCACTAATGAGGCAACAAATCGAATGGCCAAGTTTAGCATTAAAAATGTGATTCTTCCCCAATTTTCCTTTCCCTTTCATATGATATATCCCTCTTTCCGATATCTAGCATTTATGCATGCCTTCTAACATTGTAAAACAGTGGCACATAAAATTAAACTATATGTATCTAATTTTCGAACTTGTTTTTACTGATATGTCCTTTCATTTCTCCACAGATTGAGCGAAATCTTAGAAGAAGATGATCCATTATTTGTTGATGAAGGAAAGATGAGCACCAGGAGAAGATACCTGTTGATGCAGGTTCTGCATATTGCTGCCTTTGTTGATGAGTACCCGGAATTCGCAGACTTCGCACTCGATTCACTTCATTTGATATGGAGGTCCATTCCTGATCCAGTGCTGAGCCGGAAAGAAATCCAACACGCTTACGAAGGATTGCTGGACGAAGAGTTCTTTAAAAGATTGAATAGAATCTACGAATGTTCTGTAGATGAATTTCCGGGGGTTGCACAGCCGAGAACGCTGAAACACCTGTCTCGAGTGGCACTGCGGGAAGTGACCATGAACATTCCAAAGTTTCCAACTGGTTTAGATCATATCGGCCTACCCCGGCCCATCCTTGCCTTGCTGAGATTGGAAAAGTAATCGACATGTTCTCGAAATGTTCTGCAAAAGAAAGGAGATCATGACTTCTATCGCATATTTCGCTATCTGAAATGAAAGCTTATTGCAATTCTTCGAGCTGTTTGAAAACTTTTTGGTCGATGATATATAGAATGAAGAAAATAACAATTGTGTGTGTGTGTGTGTTTCTGTTGTATAGTTCTTAGAATACTGAAGTTGCAAAAGTGAATTTTGATTGTACATAATTGCCGCTTTTACATGTAAAATAATTTTGTTAAATGGATTTTTTCTAAAATAACTTTTTCCCCCTATAATATGTTTAGTAATGGGAATGTTCTGAAGTACCCCCCCCACCCAAAAAATTAGAGTTTCATTAATATGGCATTGTATTTTAGATTTGTATTTATATTGTATTTCGTATATTTTGCATCATATAAATTGTTAGGACAAAGTTTCCCGCGTTGTTAGGATCTGCTTAGATATGACTGCTCATAAAATATTTTGCTTGCGAAAACCATACTTTTTCTTTAATTTTGAAAAATATTATTTAGCTGCTATTTTTAATCATATTTCTCTTAATCTTTCTAATTTTGGTGTAAAAAAGTTTTTATGTTTAACGATTCGATTCTAAAGTAATTATATTTTCATACTATTATTTCAATAAGTTGAAAATTTCTACGATATATATATATATATATATATATATATATATATATATATATATATATATATATTTGTCATTCCTTTCCAAGTGGTAGAGAATTTAAATATTTTTCATTCCCAGACAAAACGCATTATGAAATCTTTCTACTGTTTACTGCCTAGTTTTATTTCCTATTTTAATAAATTTTAACTGAATCAAAATGTTAATGAATTTTTAAAATTTATATTATTTTTATCTTAGTAATTTTGTGGAAACATATTTTTTTCATTTAAAGTTTTTTTTTAAAAAAAATCTCCATATTAGAGAGAAAAAAAGAAATAAAATAATAATAACTTTCTTATTAATTAAAGATATTTTTCTTCTTCCTTCAAATGAGAGATTTTAAGTATTGTGATGTATGTTTAAAAAAGTAATGTTTTAGAGAATAACATCAAAAGTTTTTATTTCAAAGAAACTGTTAAATGGGATGTGATATAACCACTTAAATAAATAGTTAATATTAAATTCGTAATTATGAATAATTTATTAATTATATTTTGTTTAAAAAGGTTTTGATAGATCCCTGTTAATACACATTGTAATCATATTTTATAATTCATATAATTTGCATACTTTACAAATTCATTTATTAGGCAAATGAATGCGTCTCCTTGATTCTTTCCCGCTGATCTAAGGAGCTGCCTGAATAGAAATTTGCCGGGTTTTTTGTCACCTAATTTTGTTATGAAAATATAAATTATAATACTCTTGATATTCAGTACATAGTTTTGTATTTCATATGTTGATATATCACTTAAAAACTAAATAATTACTTAAAAACTAAACATACGACTTTTTAGAATGTATTGTGATGAAAAAATTGCTATATTATTAAATATTAGTTGACTAGTGCAGCCATCGAAATTAACATGCCTTCACAGATGTATTATGGCCAAAAAAGGACTTTTGAGATTTTTTTTAAATGTTAAAGAACTTAATGCTTAAAACTTGGAAATATTTTCTGTTTTCAAATTTTGCTGTGTAATAAATTGTAATATTGTACTGAATTTCGTGTAAAACTCATACAGTAACATTTTAATCATTAACTCATTTGGGTGAATAAAAATTATTTACATGTAGATGTATTATTCTTGAGTTTTAGTGTATAGTTTTATATTCTGTATTGATACCTCATGCAATTATATAAAAGCCAATGATAAGACTGTTTATAAAATATTATAAATATGTAAATAAAGTATCGTAACAGTTTAAAAATTCCATTTTTTTCACGTTTTATTTTTTGTGTCCTAGCGTGTTTTTATTTATTTATTTTTATTTTGCTGTTCTGCTTACTAGTTCTTGTATGTTGAAACTTTCTTAAGCACATTGAGCATGATAAATTAGATTTTTCGAGTTAAATGAAACAAACTCTTGTTTGGTGAGAAAAAAGCTTCAATGAATTGTTGTTATTCATAAGGTTAAAAAAAATATGCATGAGCGAAATTAAAATTATGGCACCTGAAAAAAATTGATGAATATATTAGTCAAACGTCTATTTTATTTTTATCAATGTCAGTTTTGTTTAAATTATTGTTTGGGAAATGTAGTAACTTTGTTATTCTTTTAAGTAGAGGTTTGTTTATTTCCTATATTCAAAGTGTCAATAATAGGATACGATATTATGAAGATTCTTAACTTTTAATGAAACAAAAAAAGTTTTTTTAATCTTTCATTATTATTATTTTTTTAGTTTTGAAATATACTGAGAAAGCTTCTATTATGGACTTGAAACTCTTCATAATATGACTTAACAGTTAGAAAAACAATATTAAAAAAAATCTTACTTTGAATGACACATTAAATAGTTTGATGTAATTGAATGTACTCTTGTATGAATTGTCTAAAAAAACTGTATTTAAATTTTTCTTCGTTAAAAAAAAATTAAATAATACAATTCTGTTCAACATTAAATCATAAACTGGTGCAGCTTATTAAAAAAAAACTAATAAGATGGATAAAAAACTTTATCAAATGAAAATATTTAAAGTATATTTACATTTATGTTATGATTTATAAATGATTAATTTGTCACAAAAGCTTAAAATACTAATAAAACATTAATTGAAATATAGTTTTATTTCATGTATTAAAAATGTTCATTATATATTACAGATTATTAATGAGATTTATAAGTTCAATAAATAGTCAG
>JAOUZG010037782.1:0-16404 GCA_026289955.1 Argiope argentata
CTCTTTCGATTGATTTCTAGCACATTAAGCCTTTACATAAGTGAGGACATGAGAGAATCCGTACAGAAGGGATCATTGCACATAATCAAGAAATGAGATGGATCTCTCACATGTGAGATTTGGTTGTCATTATTTCTTTCTGATTTATTAGCCGTCTTTGGCAACCAGTGGGTTCATCGAAAATATCGATAGTCTTTTTTTTTTCAATTAAATTCCTTGTGTTTCACTTCCTGTTCGTAATTATCCTAAAAAAATATTTCCAAATTTTAAATGGTTAAATATTTCAAAGAAGGGCCCTTTTAATGGTTTCCAAACAGTTCTGCCCATTGTTGGTTTAAACAATTCTATTGGCACACCATTTTAAAGAATATATCATCAGTATAAAGCATTTTAAAGTATATATCATTTTACTGTAATCTATTTGCCTCTACAACGCTGCTGTAATTCACTTTTTTATGTGACAAGTAAATTAAATAGCTACTTCATTGCTTCTTTTTACTTATCTTAAGAAATGAAGAAAATCCCGAATTTTAATAATTGAGGAAACAATGAAAAAGATTTATTAATTTAATAAACGATGTAATCAAATATGGGGAGTTTCAGAATAAAGGTTTTTAAATACTGCCAAATTTTAAGGGAAAATTTCCAAACAAAATAAAATGCAATATAGCTAATAACAGAAATAGTTTTTTAAATTTGATGTACTGAGCATAACATTAGAATCTTATACAGATGGATTTATTTCCATGCAACGCTTTAACATGATATTTAGGAATCAAATCAAAATATCTCGTTTACTTTAAATAAAATTGTATTTGATTTCAGGTTAATTGAAAAATAATATTAACAAGTGTCGTGAACATGGTTCAAAATTACCTGGTCCGTCCCAAAATTAGAACTTTACTTTACTTTACAACAAGTCATTAATACAAGTAAACTTAAACTTATCGGTGGATATGGGATGGTCCGTTACTCATGAGTATTGCATTGCTACCTTTTTAAAGTGGGCGCGTCCATGGCCCACAACCTTCTTGTCTATCGAGCTTGAGAATGAAGAGCCTAAAAGACACGAATCAGGGCATCTAAAAAACATGAATTTATTACTCTTTCACATAAAACGTTACTCACTTCTCGGAGTATTTATATGGTAAAGAAAAAAAGTAACAGACAAAAAAGAAAGAAAGTCGGTCGGTGCATGTATTGTCTTTGCACTCACTAACCACGAAGTCGACCTCCTCCTCCAGATATTTCCCTCAGATCTCTTAAAGGAACCTTGTTCTGTGGAACGTTATTTATCCTTTGAGCAAAATGTCGAAATACATTTTTCCCAATGTTTTTACTATAATTTCCATATTTTTTCTTGTATATAATAGAAAATAAATGTGCGTGGGATAATTTTATAGAAATATTGAGTAATTTGTTTTACGATATGAGTACGTAAAATCAATGTTTATTACCATTTTTGTCATATTTGTTAGTACATCTTAAATACTACATTGCACTTTAAGTATTAAAATAATAAACATTTATCCTTTTATAAAAATAAGAAGCATATTAACTAAAACTATGTTTAAATCGTTAATTAAATTTAAATAATTTTATTTTAAAAAATGTATGTACATTTATAATTTTTTTCTTTTAAAATTCTTTTTAATTCTAATTTTTATATTATATTTCGATAATAAATATTTATTTTGAGATAAAAAATTATAAACATGTTAAATGAAGGTAGTTGTAAATTTTTAATTGAATAAAAATTATTAAAAAGACAAAAAAATCAAGCCAGGTTCGAACCCTTACCTTCCATATATGGTATGGTCACCTATACATCAACGCCATTCTCATCATCCGAACGGCAGGCAAGTTATCTGCTCCATCAGTGATATGTTCGAACGTGCCATCCCCCCTTTAAAAAGAAGGGGTGTAAGCGAATATGGTGTTTAGTAGCTGTTCTGTTTGTGAAGTACTTAAGAGATGAGTCGAATACTTTTGTATGCTCCGTGATACTTAGTGGAGCAAGAGGATATCTAAATGTTCAATTAAAAAGTATTATTAATCGTGCTTAATAACCATTTCATTGACTTCAATAATGGTTACTATGGATTTTAATTTACTGTTTCTTGTCTTTGTCTCTAAGGGTTTATTTCTTTGAAAATGTTTATTAATTACGAATTTTTTTAGACATTTAACTTTTTTAACTGAAATAGAAATCTTTCACCATCCTCTTTCCCTTTATGCTTTTTCCTCGTTTTCAGCCTGTATCTTTACGCATCCAACCATATAACAAGAAGGAATGAATTAAAAAACCGTCATGTGGTAAAACTTTTCCTACCACTGCTTCATTTCATATCGGGTCCTATTTATGAAAAATTAAATTCTTTGAAAAAATTTATTTAAAAAATTACTTTATGTTGGTAATTACTCAACATATGAAAATAAACCGGTCCATCTTCTTTTTTTATCATTGGCAATGCAGAATGAATTTGACTGAGATATTAGAACAAAGAATGAGAATGAATGAATTTTCATTTCATGAGTGAAGTATAAGGCTTCAAAATAAGCATACAATATTTTTTTAAAGAATTGATTCAAAATTTAGTAAAATATTTGACAAAAATAGTTTTCATTAAAAAAAGGCGGCTCATTTTTGCGATAATGTAAAAATAAGTTGTGTGCAGTATTAATTTTAAAAGCTTAAAATTGCAAAAAATGCTATAATTTTAACAATTTTTCCCTTGAGACAAGTTCTGATAAATTTTATAAACACATTCCTTCAAGAAACACATCCTCATCTTTCCTAATAAATTAAATACAAAATTATTTCCTTTAATGAAAATGGTCCTAATTTTTTTTCTTAAAAAGTCAAAGGTAACACAGATATATTACATATGCGTAATATAAAAATATTTATTGCAGAGTTCACAAAACACATGGAATATATCAAGTATAAAATGGATTGTACATGTAGGAAAAAAAGCAATCTTTTGTGAATTTGTGATTTAAAAAATTAGTTTTTAGTATCTACTAAAGTACCTCATTGGAATACAAATATTATTCGATTATTTAAAATTAAATACAAAAAAGAATTTTACCAAGAAGTAACATGTATTATGATTTATAATAAGAATTAAAAATTAAAGCTTTACAATCCATTATTACAATTGCTTTTCGATCCTAAGATCATATTACAATTGCTACTATTATTAGGAGAAATACAAATTGTTTTGAAAAAATTTTGCTAAAATCATTCAAGAAACTAAAAAGGAAATGGGCGACATTATTGTCTTTTAAAATTATTTAATTCTGAAGCAAAACTGAAAGAGTGGAGATATTTTCTTCAGTGTCAAGGATCTGAACAAGCATATAGATTAACAAAATCCGCACAGCAATATTTAAAAAAAGCAAAAATAATGTTTATAACCAAATACATATAAATGCAAACACATTGATAAAATCTTGCAACTATCATCAATTCTTCAAGAAGTAAAATGCAAAAGCTTGTTGATCTGATATCAGAAAAAGAAAATCTGATATCATAAACATTGTCGAATTTGTAGAGTTCATACAAAAATTGTAGAGATAAAAGCGCAATAGTGGAGTTAAAAACATTTCAGTTAGATAGAGAATGTGAAGCAGCTTCATACTAAGGTAAAAGAAATAATGATATAATTAGCTCATTTATTTCAATCGTGCTTTGCTCTTTGATGACTTTTGCAATTGCTGATTTGCGCGAACTCCTTTCCACAAACTGGGCATTTGTAGGGTTTTTCCCCAGTATGAGTCCGGATATGTTTCTTAAGATCATCTTGACGGGCGAATGGTTTCTGACATATTGAACACACAAAGGGCTTTTCCTCAGTGTGTATTCTGTAATGTTTTTTGAAGTCCCATTTATGAGAAAATAGCGTTTTACAAATTCTGCACTTGAATGGTTTGTCGCCAGGATGTAATCGATAGTGATTTTGAACCTTACATTCGCCTTCAAAAAGTTTAGAACAGATATCGCAAAGGAATTTTTTATCATGGGGTCGTGTTCTTGAAGGTCCTGCTACTGCAGTGTCATCTTTCATGGGCGAGATTGGTTCTTCTTCATTGGTAGCCATTTTGTCGCATTCACTGGATTCTTCGGAAATTATTTTATTTGTTATATACTCATTTTTTAAATCCTTTGAAGTTTCTATAATGTTATCGTTCGGTTCCTTATTTCCTTGATAAAAATCAGAATTGATCAGAGGTTTCTCAGCTCCTGAAATATAGTTGATTTTTGTATGATCGTTTTTCATAACATGATTTAGGGAATCCATAAACAAATATACATCATTATTAAAAGATTGCTATTTACTGTCCTGAAGAGGCATTCCACATTCTTTATTTCTGAAGAGGCATTCCACATTTCCAGAGGATAAGTTTGAAACCTTTGGATCATCGTTATTTTGCTCATAATCAGGTCCGCTGTTATGAGCAAAATAAGAAGCCGGTTGAGAACCGTTTTCATCATTTTCTCGTGAAGCGTATAACGATGCACTTTCATGATTCTCCTCAGCGTCCACTATTGTCGTATCATACGGATTTTCCATTTGAGCACTCTTCGAGTTTGTCTTGAATTTCCGTTTCTTCCTTGAGTCGGGCAGTAACAAAACTTTATGAATATTTTCACTTAGAGATGCAGCCATCAGTGCAGATTCTTTAATATCATTTAGTTCAACTTCTGGATATAGACTCTCATCAATGTAATCGTTATTTTCATCTTTTTTGTCCGATTCTTCTTGCCTTGGTAGTGTATACACGCTGTCATCGTTCTTATAAAAGAAACAGGAATGAATTTCACCAGAAGACACAGTTCTATCACAAAGATTACACCAGTATTGAGCCATTAATATGTTAATATGTAAATAAAAATAATATCTCGTCTGAAACGTACACGGAAACTGCCCTATGACTTGAAGGAATCAAGATTTCAAGTATTCGTAGCAAATATTGTTGTAGGTCTTATTGGTGATGTCTTAAAATTTGAAGATTCATCGCGATTAAACTGGTTTGAATCGATTAGAAGTATTTTTTCCTTCGTTTCATGAACAACACGCTAGAGCTTTCTGACCTTAAATCAAGATCTGGATAAGGTTCTAATGCAATATTTGCTTATATCAAATTTAAAATTATCTTCCTCTTACGTAATATACTGAGATATATTGAAATATGTTATTTATCAAATCAAATAAGTTGAAAATATTAAAATCTGCTTGAAATTTAAATTTTGGAATAGATTTCGATTCGTAAACTTTGATATGATCTAACCATTGCCTTTTTAAAATCTTAATTCTACTATTGATTTGAAGGTGAATAGCTTATTATACTATGATCCGAAATTCTTTTTTTCTTGCTAAATCTCTTCTTTAAACGTACGCGATATATTTTCGAATCTGATCTGATTCTGTTCTTCTAGTAAAGATTGCAGCTGTCTTTTCCAATATTCTCGAGACTTATTCAAATATTCCTTTTGTTTTATAAGAATAGATGCCATTCCGATTTGAAGGTGATTAAAACCGCAATTAGATGCAGAGCATAGTTTTTTGGTATATATCTGAGAACAGATACCAAACAGATGTCGTTTTGTATAAATGGTTAAATTTTTGAGTTATTCTGTTTATTTCTATACATGTGCACAGAAACACACACTTTCAAATCTTTAATTTCATTCAAAAAGTAATAAAGAAATATGCTAAAACACTTTTTTAGATTTTATCCAAATAGCTCCTTTATATTTTGGTCGTTATGGTTTTTTCCTGTACATGACCAGTCAGGCAGATATAGTTCAGGAAATTAGATTTTTTTTTTGAAATTTAATACTGTGGTGTAGACCAAAAACTGAATTCGTTTCTTATAGTTAAAAGCAGTACATTTGTTTTATGCACGTATAAAAATTCCTGTGCTAAACTCTGATTCTAATTTCAATATTTAATTATTATTAAAGCTACCACCAGATTATCATTCATTTACATTCATTATGCTTGAAATGAATGACGCCTTAGACTGAACAATTTTTATGCTATTTTTTGGATGAGAATTCGAACACATCTGAGGATTATTATGCATCATAGAATTTATTTCACGATTCCTCTAATTTACTCATTGTATTTCTAATATTTAGATTCCTAGCAATCAAAAATGGTTTATATATTTAAGCGGCATTTATTTTTAAATATAAATATACTGTTTATTTTATTTTATTAGGCTTACTAAAATTGTCTTATCTTACGAAAAAATCGCACAATAAAGGATTGCAATCCGAATTTGAATTTAGTTTCTTCGTCGAGATAAAATTCAGAAGATAAACAAATGAAGTAATAAAGGTGTATATATTAAATACTGAAATACTGGTTCAAGATTTTAATATTCATAAAATAAGGTTAAGTTTAATGTAAAGTTTTGTTATAATAATGTTAAGTTTTGAAGAATATAAATGTATTGCTTTCTCTTAGAGAACTTTAAAATAAAAAAAATTAGTACACAGTAATTTTATCAACATCTTTGGAAGCACGCTTTATTATTTAATGGAAAAATCGTTAGTGTTATGAATAAATTTGTAAGAAACTGAAGACAAATTAATTTTTCAACCCATAGAATTCGAAAGGAATTAAAGAAAAAAATAACTTTTATCCTCTTTATGAGGTATTTTGAAGAGGATAAAACAAAATATATTATCATTTTTGTTATATAATGAATAACAGATCTCTGTCTCCCGAAAATATGTTGAATTTTGTATGAAATTAATATGAAATAAATATCTTCTTATGCCGGCGACCTGGCATAGGGGTGGTGCGTCTTCTCCGTGATCTGGCCGTCCCGGGTTCGGGCATGGTTGTTCTTCTGTGTGCTTTCTGTGAGGTGTGTGAATGTTCCCCCTCCCCCTGTAAAAAGAGACTGTGCAAGCGAATGTGATTATTGAGTAGCAAAAGTTCTCTTGGCCCTAATTGGCTGTACTACGAAACAAGAGACGCTGATTAGGTTTAATCGCTAACTACCTGAGCGATCTTGTTCTTGGCAAGTGCCATAAGAAACAACATCTTTATATAAAATAAAACATTCTTTTAGCAAAAATTAAAATATGTTTGGATCTTATTAGCCAACACCTTACTTAGAAGGAATGTTCTGTGATCCGTAGGAGTTGGTAATCCCTACACCATTTCTATACCTGAAAGGAGAGCGAGAACCAATCGCAGCATTCAAAGCTTCTCATTCTTATAATTATAAGTATCACTGGGTGGTGGGAATAATTAGATCCATATTCTGTTTTCATTTACAATAAAATATATATTAACCCTATAATTATAATGAATTCATTTTTAAAATGAAAATATTAAATTTAATGCTTATTTACAAAAATTTACAATCTATTTATTTTAAAAACTGAGAAAAAAGTGAAACCAACGTTTCAAGAGTTTAGGGTTACACATAAATTACGAAAATATTTTTATGTCCGGGAGTAGAGCAAGTGGAATGTCCTGAGATTAAATTAATTTGTGAAATTCAAAGTGATAGAAATTTCCTTTCTCATGAACTTTACCTGCATTGGAAAAAGAGTCCTTTGATTAATCATTTAATTAACTATTCAGTTTTTCACAAATCTTGATTTTCGCTTTGTGATTCTCTTGAATACGATGAAGGAAATATGTTCTACAAGAAAGAAGATAATTTTAAGATTTTCCTTTTTTAAACACAATTAAATTGCTAGACATTTGTAAGATTGATCTTGCACTAAACAGCTGACTGCTGATAAAATGGTTATTGATTAATCCTTCTGAATCATACTGGGCGTACAGTAAATATTTATTCCTTCGTAGTCCGGAAAATAATTAGATGCGAAATTATTCACCTAATACAAATAATTGTTTATGGCTATGCAAAATAAATATATATAATTCTTTTAAGTCGGATTTCTCTGAAAAATTGATCTACATCTCTTAACTATTATATAGGCGTTTCTAACAACTAAATTTGAAAAATAAATAAATAAAACATCAAAAGGATGCATAGTCTTGAATGGTGAGTCACAATCGACATCTTTCCACAGAGGGTTAAAGCTTGAAAAAGAATTTCAGTTGTATGATCCGACAACTTTTGAGCTTTTATTACAAAAGAATAATAATGAAAAAATGGCTACAGTTGATACTCACACGTCAAACTGAGATGGTTTAGGAAAGTAGAGTACTTAACTTCAACTTTTATTTTAAAGGAAAAAAACGTAGTATATTATTTTCCATTTCAAAGGATTGCGTTGGAATGGATGGATTCCTCCACTAAAAATGCTCAAGGCTTTAAATGACGACACTACGGCATTTTCAACAAGAAAAAAATGATTATATTCTATTTATATCACAGAGCAAAAAATAAAAATAAGTTGTTGTTACTTATGACACTTGACATGGACAAACCTCTCTGATACATCAGCGAACTTTAAGCCGAAGAATGAGCGACTTTTGCTTCAAGTAGCGCCATCAAAGGCCAAGAGTACAACTTTAGCTCCATACTCATCACATTCGCTTGCACATCCCCTTTTTACAAGGAGAGGGCACAGTCATACATCTCACTGATAGCACACAGAAGAACAACCATTCCGTAACCGGGACTCAAACCTGGGATTATCAGAACCCGAGGAAGGCGCGTTACCTCTGTGCCACAAAGCCTGCAAATAAAAAGATTCATTATAGTATCTCTCTCGAGTGGAGATCAAATATATTTAGTTCTTGCCGGTCAGATTGCATAGTGGGTAATGATACATTGATTTCTACGGTGATTCCCCTTGAATCTGAAGGACGGTTATTATTCGACCGGAGGAACAATGCGAAATCTGATTACTCGTCCATATCTGCTTTTGTACTCAGGATGAGTATGTGGAAAAACATCAGCTGGGTCAAGATGTTTATTCGATGTGTAAGCAGGCTTGAGCCTGTCTGCAATTACTGAACGTTTTTGTTCATGAATGTCCAGAGAAGACTTTGTCCGCTCTGAACAAGATTTTGTATGGCCAATTGTAAAGCTGTTTAAGGGGTCGGGGAAATGAGTCTCGTCCGATAAAAACGTGAGTTGTTGAAGTCAAATCATTGTGTAAAAACACCTTGTGATTTAAAGCACGAACTGGCTGCAAATTCTGGATGTTTATCTTTAATTAATGCATGAATTCTGGAATTGAAAAACTAGTTTTACAGGAGCAATAGAATTCACTAGGAAGTAGAGTAGTTCTTCAGGGGGGGGGAGACTTAAGTATTCTTTGAGGGTAGCTCGGATCACAAGCATCTAACGTTTGTTTGAAAGGAAAGAGCATCTGACAGCATTCTTCAACTGTCGGTGAAATCTTTCCAACCTGACTTTTGAAGCAGAATGATAACTTGTCATGCGAATTTAAAAATTGCATCAATGCCTGGTTCATATGCCTGGCAATAGTTCAGATTTAAATTGTAAACTTCGATCTATAGTTAATATTTCACGTATACCAAATCTTGCCATCCAGTTTTTTGATAAATGTTTTAACACTTTAAAGATTTCTTACCGGGCTTAGGAAAATTCTCCGGAACTCCTTGAAGATTTGTTGACGCATGTGAGGTAGTAAGAATGATCATCAAATGGCGATAAAACCCCCAACGATGCCTTTTTGACATCCGATACAGATTTTTAAAGAATCTAATGAAATGTTTCTGTGAAGAATGAATGCCATATATGTAAGTATTTTATTAATTTAGCCTTTGTTTTACCAACAGAATAAGATATGCAATGGATGCGATCGAAAACAATTTTTCTGAAAGTTTCTGGAACGTAAGGATGTGTAGTGTCTGTTGAAACGACACGCATTAACTTTGATCCGAAGGCAAGTAAAATAGAATAACATTTCAATCCTAATTTACTTTCCATTAACGAACTTCAGATAATTATTTGCTTCCTGTTTCCTTGCCTTACTTTCATAATTGAGTTTAGTTATCGAAACAATTGCAGCTACGCGAGAAGACGCTTCACCAACTGCATCGGAGTCACCTGAAGCGTATTTAATATCCGTCTGAATAATAAAACTGTACCAAAAACTCTAGTTGTCTAGTTTGATGGGAAGAAAATTTATTTGTTTTTTGACAGAGGGCCAATGTTAGCGGTTTGCGATGACAGTAAATTGTTAACTGTCTGCCTTCGAGAAAATGACGAACAGCATAATAGATGGCATAGACACTATGATCTTTTTACAGTAGGAGTTAATTTAGGAGAAAAAATGCAAAAGATTGTGACCGATAATTGACATGCTGGCTCAGAAAGCGCCTACAGCAAAATTCGATACATCAGTCATAAAAGACCATTTCGCATCGTCTTTTGGGTGTGTAAATAAAGCAACCTTAGCTACCAATTTTTACATGCTTTAAATGAAAAAAGTGTGTCTAGTCCAATGGTACGGAGATGAACAAATACATATTTTGGTACAAATTTCCACTAAACACCTTTGTAATTCCTATTGTCCTTTTGCTTTTTTTCCGTGCAAAACCCTTTCAGTATTTGAAACTAAATTTGTGTCGATTCACTATTTAATCATGTTTTTGGCCCTTTAAGTCTTCCGGGTTTTTCATTGTCCAATTCAGGTTTACCGATCATTAAGAAAATTTTAATATCATGGCCTCTAATCAACGTAGTCACAAAAGTAAACCTGTTTTGGATAGCTTTAAGACTGGTCTATTCAATAATTGAATATTTATAAAATACCGTTTTTGGGGACAAATACATGTAGGAAGAGAATAAGTCATCTTGTTGTTGCTTATGGTATTTTTCATAGAAGGACCCGTTGAACTATTTAGCAATTTTAAGCCAAATTGGGGTTTCTCTTCTTTCAGTAGCGCCATCTAATGTCAATAGTACGTGTTAGCTACTCATGCGTCGCAGCCCTTTTCAAGCAGCGGACTTCAATCTCATGTGGTGATAGATTCATACTCCAGATAACAACATCCGGACACGAGCAATTACTTTTGTCTAGTGGCTATATTATTCGGCTACAAACCCAAAAGTTGCGAGTTCGGTTCACGATAGACACGTTCAATCCTAATGTCGGATCAAAACACTCATCTACTTGAAACAGAGAACGATCACTTCTGATCTAGTATCTTCATTGGTATTCCCTCTGTTGGAGCACATTTATGCCTTTCACTAGATGTATGCCTGCAGCAGCCACTATGCACGCAGAGAGTCTTCGGTCGGGGGGCTCTGAACTCCCAATCCAAAGAATGTGAATACAACGCTTTTTCTAAGCGTAAAAATTTAATTTCTGAACTCAAAACGAGAAAAAAGTGTGCACGTTTTATAAACTTGCAACTTATTTATAGTACATTTATTTTGGATATAATAAATGTAAACAGCTTTTATTACACTGTGATCATAATAGAGTACTTTTCTTTTGTTTTTCTTTCTTAGTTCATTTCAAATGAATGCCCCCTTTTCCAAGACATTTATTGTTTTAATTTTTTGTACCAACCAACGTATCTGTAATTCATATCAAATCACAGGTAAATATCGAACCATTTTTTTAACTTACGTATTAGAGGTTAAAATGTGATATTTTTATCTGTTTCCCGGGGCATGTCTATGATTCGAGCAATGATAAGAGATAATGTGGTGGACTGGAATTAAAAATAATCTTTACCAGACTGCAACTGGAGGCAATATAATACACATGTATACCTGTGTGTGTATATTTACAAATATGTATGCGTATTTTATTGCCTGATATAAAACTGATCCATTAGCACTATTTATTCTCAGTTCAAAATTATGTTCGATATATGATTGACTAGTCGCCTATGGTGACCAGCTAGTTCACCATTATTAATGCCGGCTAAAATGTTCAATTAATTTTTTTCTATACCTTTATCTAATAATAGGTTTTTTTCAGCAACATATTTTTAAGTTTCAAATTTTGATAGTCATAAAATCCACTTATATTATTATCTAGGAATTAAGTTGTCCTGATCTTTAAACTCTGCATCTTTCTCTGGTTTTCTATCAGCGGCCGTAAAATTCAGTTTTAAATTAAAGTCGGAATAATGAAAGTGCACTTAATATAAAGACGTTTTTACTCAATCCCAGCATGCCTTTAAATAAAACTGAGAACTGAAAGCAGAGTAGTCTGACATTAAGGTTTTATGTTCACTGCAGAAATTGAAGTATTATAAATTTTCGTAATTTATGATATCTCAAAGAATTATGCAGCAAACCTTTCAAGTATTCAATGAAACATTCAGTTTTTAATATTATTTTAAATGTATATAAATGCTCTCAGCAATATTATTTGATTTATTTTGGTTTCTAAATATAATTCAAAAATTATTAAGTTAAAATTTATAGACATTCCTTTAGTTTTAAAGATTCTATAAAATATTATTTATGGTTCAACTTCTAAATAAATAAATAAAATTTTCTATCTTCTGCGATCCTATCTGACTAATTTATTCAATTCTGAATATTTAAAGATTAGAAAAATCAGCATTTTCATAATCTAGGTTTATTACTCTTGTGAAACCCTTAATGGCTTCTTTCAAATTATCTAAAATCGCCTTTTTTATAGAATAAATTCTGAAAAAAATTTCAGAGCTAAAAAAAGTTGCACACCGTTGATGCCTTTTCTGCTATTTATTATTTTTAATTTTTAGCGACAATTCAAAAAATGCGTCGTTTATTTCTAATTTTAAGTTGAGCAAGCTATTAGTTAGCTATTTCTAACTCTAAGTCGAGTATTTAAGAGTTAAGAAGAGAACCGACAGAGCAATTTCGAATATATTTTTGGATAAAATATCAGGGTTTTATTCTAAAGCAAACATATAAATAAATTTCGTTTTTGTAGTATGATAAGAAGGTTTTTTTATTTAGAAATATTAATTCTAGTAATAGAATATTTAGATTGCTGTTTTTTTAAAAAACTTTCCTGTAAAAATATTGATCAATTTTTAAAATAAATTAATTTTTTAAATTTAATAATAAACCTATTTATATACTAAAATTATATCTAGAAATAATATGCCCAAGGTATTACAACAATATATTAGATATCGGAGCATTTTCTGGAGAGGAACAAATGTATACTACTATTATAAATGTAGAAGTTTGTATAGAGGGATGATGTTAGTCAATCACGCCAGAAATGGAATAATTTTAATATTATCTTACCGATCTAACGGAATTATTCATTATGTATTGTTATTTTCGTGAATTTCTCGGCATAAAGACGTTTTCATCACAGAAAAGTTCAGTTTTCTTTTTTAAAGAATTTCTTAACCCTGCTCATAAAAAAATCAGTAAGTGTATTTATTCTTTCCAATTTCTTCTTATGAAAAGCATCAGTCTGTTGTAGTAACGCTATTAAGAGTATTCATTTTTTTATTACGATTTTCTTGTGTTTGTATAATCAGATCATTAATATTCATTTCTCATGATTTTTTTCTATTGTAAGTATTCCTTCTGCCTACTTTTATTATTTTCGATTATTTTGAGTGCATTCCATATTACTATATTTATTGATTCCTTTTTTCTATATTTTCGTTAATTTGCTGCAGCGTTCATCGAAACCGTACGAATGAAAACGCTTTTTCTGCTTTTTCTCCCCACATTCGGCCATTTCGCCTAAGTTTGACGACACATTTTTTTTTAGAAAATTAATGTATATCAAATCTGTGTGTTTTTGCAATTATATTGCATTTCTGGTAGATACATATTTTTCATTTATACCTGTAGTGGTATATTTCCGTTAGCGAATAATGTAAAATTCCTCCAAAAATATTTGTCGATTGTTTGTTTGCGTCCGTCAAAAGGAAAAATTCTCTTATATTTTTAAGTTCACAGTTTTGAAATAGCTTTTTTCACAATGCTAATGAGGTTCGACGTAACCTGTTTTCTACCGGTTTTTTCAAATGATTCTGTTTAATTTAAAAGGGCTTGATACATTTAAAATTAAAAATTGTTAATTAATTGATCTTTCGAATTATTCTGAAGTACTTTTGAATAAAAATAATAAAAATAATAAAATGTAAAAATTTCTTATATGTATTGTGTTACCTCAACTGACGTTTAAAATTCACAGCTTTGCGTTGCTGAATTTGGTATTGAAAGTTTACACATGCATACAGTTTGATAACATTTTACATTGTGATTAAACTGTCAGTTCTCACATATAGACATCAGAATTTCCACGCGTGCAAACACGAGGGTAAAAGCTAGTATTCAGTAAATGCTTTCGTAAATTACATCTTTTCTTTATATTAACAAATAAAATATGCTGTAAATGAAATATTTCTGATTTTTTGTATCAGCCATGCAATTATTTCTGGTCATAATATTATAACACGAAATGAAAAAAAATATGGAAATTTTAATTCATTTTTAAATAAAAATGAAAATTTTCTAATGTTTTAACCAGTAACTCGAGTCAAAACCAATCCGCATTGTTCAATATATAACATAATATTTTATCTTTTAACACATTCATTTCCTCTGTACCGCTAAGGTTGTTCTTTATAGCAGTATGTTAGTCTAAAGGTGAAATCGTTCATGTAATAGAGTTATTCTGTTCCAAAGTCTTTCTTGCTCATTGTGAAGCCATAAACTCCATGTGTTTGAAAGTTCTTTTAATTTTAAAAATTCAAAAAGAATAACAATATATTTATAAAATAAGGTTATAAAAATTGCATTCAACTTTTTTTGTTAAATTCTATAAGTTATTTACATTAGTGCTATTCCATTGCATCTAAACAAAGTAAATACTCATTAAAAAAGTGTTTATGATTTTACTATTACATTTTTCAGCATTTAATATTATAATATTTAACATTTTAATATTAATATTTTTATGAATCGGCAAAGGCGTGATGTTCTTAATGTATTGTGTTTCCAAATTAAATGCTGTTTAACAAAGACAAACCGGAAAAATGAGTCTTTTTCCATCCTGTTATCTTGTCTCATGAGGAATTTCATGTTGCCAGTTACGGGTGGAATAGATTCGGAAATAAATATTCAATTTGAGGTACAGAGAGCAATTTGTAACATCTCATTCTGATCAGATGAATCATATCTTATAAGAAGGTAAACCACCAGTACCATGTTATATTTATCAACAAAGTAAAAAAAAACGATTTTTTTTATTTCAAAATATTAATTGATAGCATATAATCTAACGAAATCCTCAACGTTAGTGAAACATTATTATGCATGATGGTGGCTATAAATATACAGAAAAGCTTTTAACTTGTTTTCAGATGCATTTTTATAGTAAAATATCAAATAAAATGAAGGTAATCGTATTAAATGAAATTAGCAGGATCACATGATGTAAAGAGAAATTTTTCTTCTGATTTTGAAGTCGTGAAAATAGTTCACAAAGATCGAGATGAATTGCACATCTGACTGTAAAGTGTTTCAGATCTAGAAAGAAGAAAATACACCGTTTTTGCAATGGTTGCTCCTCAATATTTTCTTTTTCTACTTCAAGAAAACGCATGGTTCAGAATTTGTTAATTGATCAATACCATTTATGAACATCAGCCGACATTCTATTGGCAAAACTGAATTAATCTACCTTTAATTTTTTTTTTTAAATATGGATCAATGTCATAGAAAAAATTCTAAGTTATTTATAGACAAAACCGATGTCTGAAAGGATCCAATTTTCTTTAATTAAAATTTCTGATTCACCACTTTTTATTCTTCATTGCATATTTTAATATACTTTGGATTCAAAGCAATAGCATTGAAACGTAATCATCTTTCTTGTACATCTATAACAAAAAATATTGACCAAAATACAGAATGGAAAGCACATACTCATGTAATAATGGATAACAATTTTTTGGGTGAATGGTTACAAATATTCATTATTTTCTTGATTCCATTATCTTTATTCAGTTTACATTATTCGATAGAATAGTAAAGCAGAAGTTTTAGCATGATTGTTTTGATGATATATCAGGTATAAACAAAAACCTTCAATTCATTGATTCAGTAATATTTTTTTTAAAATTTTTGGTTAGAAGAATATTGAAATTTATTTTCTCGGCTATCTGAAATTGGAAATATGATATGACGACTGCGAATGGAATAAAAAAAAGTATTTATTATTTCGAGACAGCACATAGAATTGGACAATGAAAAGATTGCCTATAAGCAATGAAAACAGAAATGATAAATTTGAAGAAAAGCATAAGTTTCCTAGAATATTGTTACGTTTTTAGCGTAGCGGGATCGGATTGAATGGACTTTATTTGAGGACAGCACAAACAAATTTATTTACAGGATGACTTGAAAGAGTAAAACTTCAGAAAACACAATCCAGCAATAATCAGTGACTTATAGCGTAAATACAAGTCTTACGCACAATAAACACGGTTTGCAAAACAG
>JAOUZG010037788.1:0-12064 GCA_026289955.1 Argiope argentata
GATTTTTTCGCGGATAGCTTTTTATTTCATGTAATCTGGTATAAAATTTTAACTATCCCCTACATTCTTTATCTAGTAATATATGCAGGTGCATATTTAGAGCTCTTTCATGGAGATCCAGCTCAACTAATAAAATAAAATTGTTGTTTTTAATAATAAAACTACTGTTTTATACTTTTCTACATTTGACTATTTTTAACAAGTTAATGGGACTCTCAGAGCTTCATAAGGAGCCACCATGGTCTTTCAAGATGCTCACTATACAAAAAGGCTGCACCATGTTCTAAGACATATCAAAATATGTATTAAATTGGCTCTCTAATTCTTACTCATGTATGTTGCTGTTGTTGTTACTTATAGCACTTGCCATGGACAAGCCCCCTGGTGATACAGCAGCAGATTTAAGCCGAAAGGAGCGTCTCTTGTTTTTGAAGTAGCGCCAACTAGGGCCAAGGGTACGACTTAGCTACACACTGACCACATTTGCTATCACAGCCAGTTTTCACTGGGGAGCACCGTCACACAGAAGAACAACCATGCCCAAACCGGGACTGGAGCCCGGGATTCCCAGAACACGAGGTGCCAGAAAGCCGGCTTACTCACATCTAATAAAGTTCATTAAAAAAGCAGGTATATATAAGAATGATAAGGAAAACAGAAAGCTGAATGAATTGAACTTATTGCTGAATTGATTTTTATAGGTAATACATGCTTAAATGTATCTCTCTTGGTTATGTACAACAAAATAAATACGCAGCTCAGACACAATTCATTTCATCTTCTTTTTCCACCCTTTCAAATCTTCCTCTTATTATTCGTCAACTCCTCCCCCCCCCCCAGAAGTAGATAATCATCTAGTTTATAGTTAAACGCATTCTTGAAGACACCCTAGAGAATTCAAGAGAGCTAAAAGAGAAAAATCAATGCGTTATTACAGTGTTCCTCAATTGATACTCATGGTCTCTAATCTTGGCATGTTTAATATACGATGGCATGTCCTTCTTTATCCAATTATTCATGATGAGAATTATTCTTGTTAGACATCTTCGATTTTTTGTAGAATATTTTAGTCAAGAGGTTAAAAATGGGCTGAATAATGCTAAATTTATTTATTGAAGCATAATTGGTGGAGTTAAAATGTCCTAAATCTTTGTAGATTTTCTGAAATGCAGTCCTCAAATAAATTAAAGGGATGTTCAGTTATTTTTATTTTTTAATTTATTTATTTGTGTGTGTTTTAAGAAATACTTCTTTTCTTTAAAAAAAATGCTAAATCTAATATGAGTATATTGCATTCTTTTCTTTTCTTTCTTTTTTTTTGAAGAAATTAAAATGGAGGTATTCACATAACTTTACAGCCCATACGATAATGATGATATATGGCTAACAAAGTTATTTAATTCCTTTTAATTTATAATTAAAAAAATTAATAAATTAAAAATTAAACTCACCAAAATTTAATTACACTTTACAAAATAAGACTTAATTTTTCAAATTTATAGAAGTACATCTGAAAATAATTATTCTCGTGCCAGTTAAATTATACTTTTTCTCATTTAAATCGTTTCATTGAATGAATCACTTCAGTACTGCAAACGATCCAAAAGAACTTTGTCTCGCATTGATTGTTTAAAAAAAGTATCACACTTCCTGTTTATATCCTTTCACACAATCCCGTGCTGAAAATGATATTTTTCTAGGTTTTATTTGCCGTAGTCATTACCTTTTTTTCTCAGAGCTTTTGTAAATGGGATGGCATCACGTTCTTGAAAGTTGATTTTTTAAGGTGCTCGAACAAATAAGATTTTATTTTTATTTTTCGCCTACGGATTTTTGTTGATACCAGAAAACCTCATTCCCAAAACAATATCATGGTCTGACATGATAAAAAAAACGAAACGCGTGATGAAATATTTACACTTGTGATGAACAACAACATAGATGGTCCATACAGGATCGGAGACCCTCCCCTCCCCCATTGCAAACATAATTACACCTATTATACCATGTATAAAATCTTATATTTACATATTAGCCACGGTTATTGGGTTGACTAAATGTCATATACGATACTGATTAAATAGTATTTGATGTCAAGTGAAATGATTTACCCAAACTAGTGACGAATAATAGCTGGTTCAAAATGCTTTGAGTCAATTTAGTACGATTGGCAAAAGAATTTGGAATTTAAAATTAGAAAATAACCTTAATACCTAAATTTACTTAAAATTTCGGCATAACATAAAATACATAAAAAATTCTCTGAAACCTGTACTATAGTTTTAGAGAAAAATATCAGTGAAAACTAAGGCGTACATCATATTCGATGTACGATAATTTGCATATCCGAAATGTTAACAATAGCAATTGCATATACATTAAGATGAAAAGGTTTGTACCAGCCATATCCCTTCAAATATCATTTTATATATGATTACAGGCGCAAGCATATCAAAGCATGCATGCATACAAAATGGAATAATGTCAAATCCCCTTTTGAATCATATTAGATAAGGAAGAATATTAGGGCTTACTGCAAATTTCTCAAAATAATAATATATACCGTTCGTGAATATTGAGGCATATACTTTATCTTCGCCGGCTTTCTGGCGCAGAGGTAACGCGTCTTTCTCGTGTTCTGTAAGTCCCGCTTCGGGCATGGTTGTTCTTCTGTATTCTATCTGTGAGATGTGTGAATGTCCCCCTCTGTAAAGAGGGGCTGTGCAAGCGTGTGGGTGTATGCTTCCTCCTCATATCAGCTAGAAGTCAGATTTCTGCTCTCAGGTGCTCAGGGATCCATACCCTCAGAAGCTACTGCACCCCTCTTTCCGTGGTAAAAAGCTGACACGATATCATCACCATACTTTATCTTCGATCATTGTAAGGGGTTGGTCATTCTTAAAATGCCTAATAAAAGCTTCATTTGATAACCAAATGATAATTTAGTTTTATATCCATTCCTTTGATTACCATCACACTATTTATCAAATGATAAAAGTATCTTCAATTTGAGCAACAATCTAACCCTTTGCCTATCTTCCTTTTTAATTAACAAATTGAGAATACTGTAAGCATCGACACTTAATCGCCAGCAAAACTCACTGTTGATTGGATATTCAGGTTTATTGCCGCTAGAGCCGAATTTGGTTATATAGCGCCAAACAAATGATAAATACAAAGGCACGAGGAAACCAAATATTTGATATTGCAAAACAGTAGCAGTCACAACAAAAACGAGCTTTTTGTATAAAACCTTAAAACGCCGCTTAAAATTGCCTAACTTCATTTTAGAATAAGCATAATACTAACAGAAAATAAAAATTCTAGCATTTCAATCTGGTTAAATTTCGGAATCAAATTTACAATGATAAGAATTTGAAAGATGATAAAAAAAATCCCTATAGTTTTTGACAAGGTTTTTCAAGTACCTGTCATGGACAGGGGCGTTTAATGTTGCAGAATAAAAGGTTTTAAAATAAACCCACTGAAGTGCTTCTTTTTGGAAGTAGATTTATCGAAGGAAGTCTTGTTTATCGATTACGGTTCTGAAACAACAGGATGAGTTTCTTTTATGGTTTCCTAAAATCATAGTCTAGGGTATTTTCAGATGTCAAGGATTCGATTTCATAAATACCAGCTTGGTGAGAGAAGAGTTTAGGCATACACTGGTGTGATTGAATTTCCTTATTATTTGTGGCATCTCTTATTGCATTAGATGAATGATAAATAATACTATTTCCTGGGTAGGAAAAGTCCAGAACTGTGAATGGGATTTTTGTCCCAAAACTTGGAGAGTTTGCTAGTTTGAAATGACTTTATTTTCAATATTAATTATTGGCGAGTCTGATTTTTAGATTTCTTTTCATACTTTGTAGTTTTATAACCATATAAATTCTGTGAAATGGAAAATTGTATTAAAAGTAGAAATGGTATCACATTTCTGAAAGTGAGTGATAGAAAGAAATTTACCGGATATCAAATTAAATCCGTCTAGCTCAAAGCGGTTTTTTTATCTTTATCATGGACAGACAGACAAACGGTCGGACATTTTCCAAAAATGCATTTTTTGAATTGATGGAGATTTAAAATAGAGATATGCACTAAAATCCTGAATTCGAAATCTTTCGCCATTTTCAATACTTTCTGACGATATACGAGAAAGTAAAAAAGGGAGATCCGATCTAAATTATCAGTTATCATAATTGTGAAATAGACGCAATATTTTAAGCTATTTTTTTCTGATACATTCTTAAAACGTGTATTGCGTTACTTTTTTGAGGTAAACAAAAAAAAAGAATATATATATCCTCTACTTTTTAACATTCTTCGTTACTGTATATTTAAAATATGGTTATTGGTTTCAAACTGTCAATCTATTTTACTTGTAAAATTCTATATAGGTTTTCTGTCTTCTTTTATTAATAAACTAGCTTTTATCCGTAACTTCATAGGCATGGAAAAGCTCACAACTAACGTAAAAATTTATTTACACTGCACATCTGAAAAAAGCCAAACCATAAATCAAGTACTTATTTCTTTAAAATCAAGTCTATTTTATTTATCGATCAAAATTGAGATAGCTACAACAGTATTATGCGCACATTTTTTAAACTTTTACCTAAAATGAAAACATAGTTGTCAACAAGTACAGCACACTGCTTACTCGGAAATTTTCAATGCCAATTGGGGTAACGCAATACAGATTAGAAATTTTTAATTTC
The DNA here is from genome assembly GCA_026289955.1 of Argiope argentata. Lineage (NCBI taxonomy): Eukaryota > Metazoa > Arthropoda > Arachnida > Araneae > Araneidae > Argiope > Argiope argentata. Next base: position 4,722 of record JAOUZG010037788.1, read on the forward strand.
CTTTATTTTGCATTAATTTAATTCAAAATAAATTCGAAAAAACGATTAATTTTAAGAAAATAAACAGAATCGTTTAAAATAACCGGCCGAAAACATGTTAAGCCAAACCTCATTAGCATGGGGGGATAAGTGTCATTTTTACTATTTTCCTCGTAATTTTTCAATTTTTTTTCTCTATATAAGAACATTCCTCCTGTCTTAATAATTTACTAAAAAAAGATCAAAATGAAATGTTTTATTCATATTTCGATATATCGTGTCAGGACATCATTTCTTGAACGGTCAAACACCACGAGCTCATGCAAGTTAAATTATATTTTTTATTCACTTTAATTGTTTCATTGAATGAGCCACTTTAGTATTGCAAACGATCCAAAAAAAAAAACTTTGACTCACATTTATTGTTTTTAAAAAATATCACATTTCCTATTTATTTCATTTCATATAATCACGTTTTCAAAATTACATTTTTCTAGGTTTTATTTGCTGTAATAATAAACTTTTTTAAAATCCTATATATTTCATTTCATATAATCACGTTTTCAAAATTACATTTTTCTAGGTTTTATTTGCTGTAATGATAAACTTTTTTTAAACCCAGTGCTTTTATAAATGCAATGGCAACACATTACCGAAAGTTGATTTTTTGAGATGCTCGTGCAAATAATAAAATTTCTATTTTTCGTCAACAGATTTTTTGTTGACGCCAAAAACCTCATCCCCAAAACAACATCATTTTCTTGCATGATAAAAATTAACCAAAATCATCGAGCCGTTCTCGAGTTTTGCGTTTAGCAACACATTTGGGATCTTGATCTTCAAATCTTGAGTTGCCGTTGTAGAATTTCAGTCTCTTAAATCTGTCCTCTGGATCACTAAAATCCTTTTCCGTGCAAATAACCCAACCCATAAAGATTTTACCCGGCATTTCAGCAAAACATCCATCTGCTATCTCCTTTAATCCATAAGTAGAAGCCAAACTGATCCTCGGGCCGTCTTCACTCCCAACAAAAATGAAACTCATGACCCGGGATTTTAGTTAGCGCCCACCCGCCGAATGACATTGTTGAGCCCAAAGACTACATTAAGGGACGACAGATGTCTCACTTGGGGCGGTCTCCTCTCTCCTCTTATCGATTTCACGTGCGCCCTTCCCGTCTGCGCCCCGGCACAAGGTGGGAGAGAGCCGCCCCGTCGAGAGCCAGCCATTCTGCGGCAAATGAGGAAACGCTTCAGGTAAATTAAAGTTGAGGCCGGAACAACTTTCGGTTGTATCGGTAGGAAAAAGGAATCAATAACGTTTAATGCAAAGGAAAGAGAATTTGGGAATAAAACGGCGCATTTCTTTGGGATAGTTTGGTAGGAATTGCTAAAATTCCGAAGTATTTTTTTATCTTGGATTTAATATTGGAAAGTTTTGAGATTTCTTTGAAAATTATAAAGTCAAGGAAAATCAATAAAAAAAATTTTAAAAGAGTAATTTTCAATAGCTATAAAGTTTTTATTTTTCATTACACTAAATCGAGTTAAATTTATAACTCATCGTTTTTTTTCTCTTTGTTTTACAACAGATATAATCGGTCGCTTGAGGTAATGAGTTTAGGTATTAGGAATGATGTGGTTTTTGTATTACAATCTTTTAAAATATTTTTACCTTTTAAAAGCAAAACTAAAAAAAAGATTAAAATGAAATCCGCTATGTATATTTCATTGCATCATTCAGAACATAATTTCTTGAACGGCCAAGCGCCCCGTGCTCTAGCAAATTAAATTATATTTTTATTCCTTTCAATTTTTCAATTGAATGAGTCACTTTAGTATTTATTTCAAACGATCATAAAAAGCTTTGCCTCGCATTTATGGTTGAAAAAAATTAACATTTCCTATTTATTTCATTTCATCCCATTCTCAAAATGACATTTTTCTAGGTTTGATTTGCCTTAATAATTAACTTACTTTTCTTAATCAGAACTTTTGTAAATGCGATGGCAACGTGTTATTAAAAACTGATTTTTTTTTAGTGCTCGTGCAAATAATAACATTTTTATTTTTCGCCAACGGGTTTTTGTTGGCGCCACTAAATCTCATTCCTAAAAAAATATCATGTTCTGACATGATAATGACCTTGGTAACCAGACAGGTTTTATAGAAATCACAATTATTTGTGTTTAAGATGGTATAGAACTGATTTTCATATAATAGTATTTTTTTTAAGTTTTTGCTGAAAAAAAAATTTACAATTTCCATTTTTTTAGTTATTTAGAATTCGGATAAAAGTTTCAAAAAATTTCTCCCAAAAGTACAAAGCCTAATGTACAATTGTGAGAAATTAAGTAATTTGAATGGTGTCTCTACTGTAACCCAAAACTATATCGCATGGAACACCAACAAATAGATAGATGCATAATTTTTAATATTAGCAGATATTTTAAGTATCCCTTTTGTATGTTTTGACAATTTTATTCGTGATGATTATTTTTTCAACATAACTGCCATTCCAAAATTAAGTTTTTTTCCGTTAGCCTGGCGCAAGAAAAAAATCGCCAAATAATATAGAATTCCGCAAAATTTCTTACAGCAATTTCAAATCGAAAAATCGCCAAAAAATGCAGATTTTAGCCAAATTTCTTTGGCTTGCTTGCTCCCGACTGGCGGAAAAGTGCCCCAAATTATTATAAGAATGTAAGAGGTTAAATAAATCAATAATCACTGACTCTGAGCTATAATCGCCATCACCTGAAATTTCTAATACAGTTTTACATGAATATAAAGCTCTCTAATACGATCACATTACAGATTAATTGTAATTCATTATGAAAATCTAATATAATCCCTTTTCGCAATTTTTTTACAAAAAATTATGAGACACTAATGAATGACAATCAAATGAATAGGTATTAGAAAACATCAAATTAAACTAAAGAATAAGAGGGAAATATACTGTGCCAAATGCCATATTTCATTGGTGATAGTATTAAAATTCGGGTGATTAATGTTGTTATTTTTGGTATTTTTCCGTTAACTGGGCGTAAGAGAAAAATTGCAAAAATATGTAGAATTCTGCCAAATTTCTTTGGCGATTTTTCGCTTGTGCCCAACTAACAAAAAAGTACCTTATTTTCTTATAAAAGTTGACCTCAAATTATTAAAAAAACGCAATAGGATTTTATGGTACTTTTTCGTTAGCCAGGTGGCAGCATGAAATTGCCAAATAATCTAGAATTCTGCCAGATTTCTTGGCGATATTTCGCTGTCGCTCGGTTAACGAAAAAGTACCGATTTTGGCGATATTTTTAATGACAATACAATTAGACGCCAACAATGATTAAACCTGTTGTGAAACAAATATTGCATTTTATATTCAGCCGATTTGAAACATTGTTACTTATGAATGCAAAGAATTTCCGAGCTAAAAGCACGGATATAATACCATATGAACAATGATAATAAATTACAATCTTCGGCTTATGAGTATGATTTGCAAAAAAAAAAAAAAAGATTCCAAATAAACAGGTTGAAAAAAGCTAGTTTAATGGAATCAATCACATTTAAAAAGCATAAATTATTAAAGAGAATTAAGGTATTCTCGTTTTGTTCTTATATTCTAAAAAAATTTAGCTTAGTTAAGTAATATATAAGATCTGAATATCTAATTTTTTAACTCTTCTAGTAGAATATCCCGAATCCACGCATGAAATTCAAAAATGAAATCTATACCATTCAGTTGGCGACCATAACTAAATACTATTACTCTAAGCAAGCCAAAATTGCTAGAGTAATTCATTTTTTGATGGGTAAAGTCGCATTATAAAATCCTTTTACAACCAAAAACCAATTTAATCTGTCGATTCGGAAAGACTTAAAATCGTGCGACTTTTTGAATGAGGTGAATCCTTAGTAAGTGGACGATAACTGCAACTGATAGCATTTCTCAACGGCGAGATATTGGACGCCAAATCGGCGATATTTCTTTTCAAACGAAGAAAGGGATTGAAAATTTCGAAACCACATCCATTCGTTGGCTGAGTAATATGATTAAGAATTCTCAAATAAATCTCATTATGAGGCTGTATCTTAAGAGCCTTTCTGTAACATCGAGCAGCTTTAGCTGGATTATTCATCATGAAATAAGCTTGTCCCAGTCTCGCATAAGCTTTTGCGTATTGGGGATCTAAACTCAAAGCTCGGTGGCAGTCGGAGGCTGCTTTTTGGTACTGACCCTGCTTGATTCTGGTGTCTGCCCTGTTGCAGTAATACACTGGATTTTGTTCGTTAAGACGTATGGCTCTGGTGAACTCTATCTCAGCCATGGAATGTTTACCTTGTTGAACAAGAGCATTGCCCTTGGCTTTGCATTTTTCTGCCTGGAGTTGGTCCTTTATTGGAACTGGATGCGAGGCTCTCTGAAATATTTCTGGAAGGCTCGGAAACTCTCTCAACCGCATATAATCTTTTAGTTGAATGGAATAAACCTTCTCAAGACAGTTTACGGCTACTCTAATCTTCCTTGTAAATGATGGGTCGAATTTAGAAGCCGATTGGGCTGATAGAAAATCAGCAATTGTCATGACTAAGTTCTTTAAGTTTTGGGATTGGTTTTTGAACCGCATATGGGCCATTGTATTATCTTTTATCTCCTTCTGTTAAATTCAAAAACTCATTTCTAAATATTTAATTTTATCTTTAATCTGAACTGTTTTAATGCTTTTCTAGCCGTGATAAGATTTTGCAATTAATTTTGTTAAAAGCAATGCTCAATCATTCCTCAGAAAAACAATAAATTTATTTCATTTTAATTGAATTGAAGTAGTACATAATTTTGCGTTCTCTCGTGGTCACATCACTGTGTGAAAAATAGTAAATTTTCATTGCTTTTGTTATTTATTTTCTTTAAAAGGGTATTTTTATAAATTTGGAGTTGAGTTCAAATATTTTATCTCAAAATAAAATCTATTTTTATTTATTTTGTTTTAAGACAACAAACTAACGTTTGCTTGCAAATTAGCTTCAAGGATCGATTCAAGAATACGCTTATTGGGAAATTGTGGGTTTCTTTTTATATCTATATTATTATTTTAAATGAAAAAGTTTGGATGGATGATGTTAGTCAATCATGCTAGAACAGCTGAACAAAATTGGCTGAAATTTAGCTCAGTGATAGATTATAGTCTAGAATAGGACCATGGCAGATAAAGGTCACGGTACGAACCCGCGATGTTAAGGCCAGTAGCTGAGTAACATAACCACAATACTAAAAGTATATTTTAGAATCGTAGATGTTATCTGACTTATGAAGCTAACACCACATCACTCCCCCACCATTGAGTCGGCGGAGAGACGAACGATTTTAAAGCGCCTAGCGTTATGGCAAGCGTATAAGGATGTCGATGCGTCAAGTCAGTTTGACGGTTTTGTTTGCCTGCTGCGTCAAGTGAGTCTAATGGCTTTTGCTGGGGGTAGATGGCGCCATGATGTTTGTACAAGGTTGAGTTATAAAGGTCACCAATGTAGCAAAAGAAAGTAGCGGCATTAACCCGCGACGGTAGGGCCAGTAGCCGAGTAACATAACCCCAATACTAAAAGTATACTTTAGTATAGTATATGTTATCTGTCTTATGAGGCTAACACCACGGTACATAGGCTGCTATTTATTCCGGTTTATTGAGTGTTTAATTTTTTATTAATTAAAAACTAACTTTCCCATTAAAAATCTTTACTTCCCCACCGCCAAATGAGTAAGAATTCAGTTTTTTTTTTTTTTTTCAGCTAATGAAGTTAGGTTTAACATGTTTTCGACCGTCTATTTCAAACGATTATATTTATTTTTTTAGTGTCTGAAACATTTAAAATTAAACATTGTTCATTAATCGATCTTTTGAATTCATTGTTATTGTTGCTCTGATGTCCCAAGGATAGTTCATATTGAAGGGATAAAAATGGAATTAAAGTCTTTAAATTTTTTCGAAAGTCTTAATTATTGCCTCCACTAAGAATTGTCCGAGGTCTCCAGTAATTCGTCTATAATTGCGATTAATCCTATTTTTAAGATGCTTGCGGTGGCTGCTGCGCACACAATATATATGATAGGGCGTAATCTGGAGTCCGGGATAATGGTTGTAGATGGACTCTCGAAACTATTCAAAACGTAGAGACCAACGTTACATCCGACATTATTTCTCTCCTAGAACGATTGCACATTGGGGAGAAATTCTGCGTACTGCAATGGATACCCACACATGTGAATATAGAGGGAAACGAAAGGGCGGACTTACTAGCCAGAAATCTTGACCAAAAATTTACCACTATCATAATCGCAGATGAAAATGCAGCGGCGAGACACAGGTTGATTTCTCTGACATATAAAAAAACCCTACTTACGGAATTTGATTGCCCCAAACACATTTAATCAACAATTTCCAGACTTAGAACGAATAATTATCAGGGCATGAAAATCATTCCGAACAACACAAGGCCGTATGCTCCATGCAAACATTCGAATTCATTCTGAAGTACTTTTGAACTAAAAGGAAATTAAAAAATTTTCCTCTGTAATGTATTACCTCAACTGACGTTGAAAATTCATGCATGTGCAGTGCGCTCTGATAATCTACATCTGTATTTTCAACGGATGCGTTTTTGATTCTGTTTTGGCGCATTAACCAGCAATATTATTTCGAATAATTGATTTGCTGTTTGTTTTTATTTCAGGCACACATTATAAATAAACTGTTTTTAGGTTAGTTATGTGCGCTCAGCTTTTATCTGCAGCCATTTGGTGCTTTGCGAGGTTGGTAATTTTTTGGAAGCACTTTGTTTGGGTTTACATTGCCGTTTTTTTTATTACTGTAATTCGAACTTTCCAGCTCATTTCCCTTGATTTTTTTCTTCCTGTACGTATTCTTTTTACCTACGTTCATAATTTTCGATTAACTTTTTTTTTGCCTGCATTCCATTTCTTTGCGTTTATTGATTTTTTTATATATATTTCCGTTAATTTGCTACAGCGCCTATCTAAATCTTCCGTTTGGAAACGCTATTGCTGTCATATTGCCTTGTACTTAAACACAAGGGGTTGTCTGGGATATTGAACCTGCGAAGAAGACTTGTAGTGACTTGTATTTTATAAACCACCCGGGCTATAAGTTTGTCTTGAATCCTACTTCTAGTCTAATTAATGATTGAGCTGATGTCTGAGAAATCCCCATTCAAAGATAAGTATTTGCTTCTGTGATAATCATTTTAGGTGATTTTTGTAGAGTTCTTTCTCAGAATGGAGATTACTACCACATTAAATTCCCAACATGTTTTTTATATTTGGCTGCTGCCATTCGACAATAAGTAAT
>JAOUZG010037803.1:0-26488 GCA_026289955.1 Argiope argentata
TTATTATTATTATTCATTATTATTTTTTTATTATTTATATTATTATTATTATTTATCATTATTTTATTATTTATTATTTATCATTTATTATTATTATTATTTTATTATTAAATTATAATAATAATTATTTTTTTATTACATAATAATAATAATTTTTTATTATTATATTCGAAATAAAGCAAGTTTATTCTTTTGGGCTTCCATCCTTTTTTTAGAACATTGCATTTTTTTATTATAATTTTTAAAACGTTCTGGTAGGGTTTTTTTAATTATGAATTGTACTATAGGATATCTTAGAATGGAAATAAAACTTCTCTTTTTATTTTCAAACATTTAAATTAAAACCTTTTTTTCCTTTTTTAATATATTGCAGTTGTTCTAATATTCTTACATGATCCCTTATGATAAATGTCATAAAAATGATAAAATGTTGCTTTTAAAAAGTTTCTCAGATACATAAATAACGAATATTTTCATCATTGAATAAAAATATTAATAATTTGATCGCTGGATCTTACTGCTTTATTTTGTTTGAGTTCGAGTTAAACGTGAAAAAGTTCTAACCAAGAAAAACCGAATTAGTTGCGGTGGGTCGAACTGTAAAGCTTTTAATGGAAAGGCTGTTATCAACGTGATGGAAAAATATTATTTTTAAATAAGCAAAACATATTTAAATTTTTAAAAAATTAAAAATACTTTAATAATTTACTCACTACTTAATCATTAATAATTTATTTAGATTATTATTAACTATGTATTTTCATTATTAACGATGTAATTTCATCGAAGGTTAACAGCTTTCTTTTTAGTGTTAAAAACAATTCAGTAAAAGATAATACATTTTCAGATAGGGTTAAATACATCCAACCTATTATTAACACCTTTCCAGCAAGGGCTATATTTACAGGACGTTCATTAATTATCGTCGGGGTTTCTGTACCTTATAACTTTCGAATAAACAATATTACGTAAAAACCGATTACGTATTCGTAAATTGCAAGAATTTTACGTGGCAACAATGCGATCTTAGCGCATTTGCAGTCTGGGTAATTATGAGGTCATAAACAAAAATCGCAACCGCGCAAGAAAAAGCGATGTGTATATTGTGGCTTTTCGAAACTAAATCAGTCGCTTCAGGACCACGTACAAGAAAGATCCTCCTGCGGATAATTCTATCAGACGCTGGCTAACATAATTTCAGAAAACTGGTGGCGTTCTACACTGAAAGGGAGCTGGAAGACCGAGCACTTCGCTGGAAAATGTTGATCGCATCCAAGAAACGTCTACTCGAAGTCCACGAAAATCAACGAGACAATCAGTGTGCAATTACATATGCCGATTACGACGATATGGAACGTTCTCTATAACTGTCTTCATCTGAATGCCTACAAAGTGCAAATTGTGCAAGCTTTACAACCGAATGATAAACAGCGTCGTTTTGAGTTCGCTGAACAAATTTTGACCCGAATTGAGGATGATGAAAATTACCTTCGGAAATGGTTCTTCAGTGACGAATATACTTTTCATGTGTCAGAAAAAGTGAATAAACATAACTGTAGAATATGGGGCTCGGAGAACTCGCACAGTTATCGAGAATTGGAAAGAGATAGCCCAAAGGTGAATGTTTGGTGCGCTTTTTCACATACCGAAGTTATTGAACCTTTCTTCTTTGCTGAAACAACAATAAACTCCGTGATATATTTTGACATGCTGGAGATGAATGCGATTCCTCAGATGCAACAACATCAGCCAGATGTGATGTTTCAACAGGATGGTGCACCCCCACATTGGGGTATGATTGTACGCGACTTTTTAACGAGAAATTTCTCGGCAGATGGTATGGAAGAAGTGGACCAATCCCATGGCCTCCGAGATCAACAGATATAACACCGCTGGACTTCTTTCTATAGGCGTTTGTCAAGAACATTGTATACAAGACCCCTGTGCCCTACCTTGATGAACTGAGCGCAGAATTATTATTACGATCCAAAATGTTACCCACAAATGCTGGAGAATACTTGCAGGGAAATCGAATTTCGTCTCGATGTGTTACGAGCCACGAAGGGCAGCCATGTGCAAATTAATCTTTTTTAAAATCATTAATAAAATTCTTTGAGTTTTAGTTTACGAATACGTAATCGCCTTCAGCTAAATGCCTACTAAGTGCAAATTGTGCAAGCTTTACAGCTTTACACTTTAAGATCATTAATAAAATTCTTAGAGTTGTAATTCACGCATACATAATCGCTATCAGCTGGATGCCTACTAAGTGCAAATTGTGCAAGCTTTACACTTTAAGATCATTAATAAAATTCTTTGAGTTTTAGTTTACGAATAATACGTAATCGCCTTCAGCTGAATGACTACTAAGTGCAAATTGTGCAAGTTTTACACTTTAAGATCATTAATAAAATTCTTTGAGTTGTAATTTACCCACAATGCTAATCTGTTTTTGTGTAATATTTTTTATTCGAAAGTTATGAGGTATCGAGACCCCCACGATAATTAATGAACTACCTGTATATTGTTATTAAAAAAATACTAATCTTAAATTCGTTTAACTGTAAAGTAGGCACTGAAATTAATTAAGTATTGGTTTCAAAAATATATTCCACAGTTTATATTTATTTTAAAACTATTTTTTCTTTCTCAGTTATGCTGAATATATGCCACAGATGATGAATTATAAGCGTGAAAAGTTGATAGTCTGTGTGCTATCTAGTTATCTGCCTACCTGATATTTTTACCAGAATTTCAATGAGACATTCTGAAAATTAAAAAAAAATACATTGATATTTTTACTATATTTATGGTTACTAGCATTAATATATACTTTATCTTTTTGATTACTTGATTTTAATGATTTGTTCGATATTACTTGCTATTCCAGTGCATCTTGTACATTGTACATGTACAAGATATTTTAAAGAACAAAAATGTTTTTGCTCTTTAAAATATCTTGTACAAAAATAACTGTTTCTGAAAATTTATTTTATTTGAATCCCTTCTTTATCGAAAACCAACCGTAATGGATATTTGAAAGCAAAATTAAACCAATCAGTTTTTACACAGTAGTGAACACCACGAGTGCGCAGACTTTTATTTTCAGACACAGCATATTCACTCTTCCCTGTATTCAAATGCACAAACCGACAGATGATCACCCTTTTATTATTTTCATTAATAACAATAACACTTCATCTATTACATTTGAAGAATTTGGATAGGGAAATAGAGAAATTTCCTGTGCATGGATTTTATCAAAAATGTAATAGAAATCTATAATATTGGTGCAAAAGTTATAATTCAAATTTCCTTAATTCATTTTAATGTACTTTTCAGTTAATGTGCTGACATGCGGACAGATTTTATTCCCAAACAGGTATTTTTTGAATTCAGAAAGATTTGAAACGTGAATATTTGACAAAATTTCAAGATCGGATATTTACCGATTCTAAAACATTTCTCCTTAAATACTTGACAAATCAGAAAGTAAAAAAAATCAGTGAAATACATTTACATTATTAAATTCAAAAAATTATGATATATAGAGTTTTCAATTAATAAACATTCGTTTTAACATCAGAATATTATAAGAATACCTCAATAAATGATTTGTGGCTTTCGAAATAAGAAAACATGTCTTTAAACTTATATATAATTGTTCCACTGGACGAAGAAAACTATCAATTACGATTGTAAAATTATCATTCGATCACTGTACTCACATTGCCATAAGAAAAAAGAAGTTCTTCTGTTTATCTTTGAAGACCTTGAAACTTTTATCTTTACTGCCATACATTTAAAACTACAATTTCCTCCATAATCAAGCCGTGAAACGAACTGTAAATTGTTGAGCAGGTGTACAAGTATTATATGCAGGTGTATGAACAAATTATTAAGCTCAGTTTATAATGATAATGTAGTTCTTATGTTTATTTTAAACATCCGCGAATCTTGCTTGTTATATATTTTTTCTACAATCCAAATTTATATTTTGAGCTGGCAGGTGAGAATTATAAAATACACGGATCAGTCCCACCCACAAACCGAAATGTATCGAAACATAAACATTGAGTAATAATCGTCTTTCGCTAAATATGACTATAGATACCCTTCGACTCTAACTTTAACAGAAACAGGTTGTTTTTTCAAGTTTATGCTAATCAGATGAACTGCTCTCATCATTATATTTTCTACGAACTTCAAATCTGATTCGTCCTTGACATGCGCAGGAGGATTTCCTCTCGGAACCTTTCGAATTCGCTAATGGAATACTAATTCCCGCCGGCGGGAAATCAGAGAAAGGACTTCAGTTCTAATTTAATCGGTTTGTCTAAGCTTTAACTTCCGCGACTGTCTTGCTATTTGAGTAGTGGCGAATGAATATGCAAAAAGGGTGTCTTCAATGAAAAGATTATTCCTTTTTAATTGGCGGTTCATATAAAGAGACAGACAGATAGACAGACATAGAATAGTCATCGCATTTTACAAAGTTAAAGGCGTTAATGAGTTTTGTAGAAAGGCAAAAGGCATACCAAAGTATTCGTTTTTATATCTTGAAATGTTTATGACATTTGTCCTTGATGAAAAAATGCAATAGTGAATGAATTTATAAGTTGAGCAATTAAGCTTATATCCCCCACCACTAATTGGTTATAATGCTTATACGGTTTTGAAAATTACAACTACGCTTAATAGCTTTGTTATCTCTCTTATGATGAATTATGAATCTTTTTATATTTTTTTTACGCAAATCTACTGTTTTTAGCTGATTTAACTGAAATTTAAACCTCACTCTTCAAGATGAGAGCCATATTTCTAGCAATTTTTTTAAATTCAAATTCTGAATAAACTGCCGGCTAACAGTAATTATATCAAAGTACAGCTATACCTTTCAAATACATTTTATAAATTTCAGCAATATTTTCCTGAAACATTAGTTTATAAAATTGAATTTTACGCTGTGTGGAAACTTCTACAAATAATCTTCTTTCACAGATTAATCACTCATTTTATTAATAACATTGATGAAATACATCTTATTACAGCAAAAAAAATTATTTTGAATTATATTTGCACAATAAACATCGAACGTGATGATTTGTTAGCTATGGTTGCAAATAGACTTAACTTATTTGACGAAATCGCTCCAGTTATTGAGGCTGTGAAACTCTGTTAAAGTTTTAATTTGTGATTCCTTTCTAAATTGAAAGGCTATGAGAGATGGGGGGATGCATCTAATATCATTAACTTCAATCGAAATAAAAACTGAAGAAATCGGTATTGTGGTTGTAGTTGGAGAAATGGTAATGTCTTTTCACACAAAGAATTGATTATGAAATATGGTTTTAAATTTTATTCATAAATTGGGAACAGATGGGATACAAGCAACTATTAGTAATATATCTATGAATCATGAGAAATGTATGATACATATGAAATTGAAAGATGAAATGAAATAGGAGAAGTTGGCTCTGTGGTTGTGGCTGTGGAACTGAAATGTTTTAACTTTCCTAACCATTTTAAGTACAGTGAGCGAATAATGTTTGCAACATTAACTTTAAAAAGATGGAAGAGCTTTTAAAGTGGGGGAGGGGGGATGCCTGCCAACAACTTAATTTTGTGTCTTTCGAGAATTGAGAGCGGTGGAGAATTGGTGGCAAATTGATAACATATCACGGTCATTAATTTTTTTCATGTATTAAAAACTAGCAAAATTTCACGTTTTACCTGAAAAAACCGATCGGTGCTATTTTCCCATGCGGAATATAAAGTAAAATGGTATTTTAAAGACATATTTCGATAGCGTAAGCGGAAAATCCAATTTGGACGATATTTTTAGGACTAATATTTTTTTAATAAAATGAGAATTATCGAAACTGAACCAGTTGAGGCTGTTTAGTTTAATTGTCCCATTGCAAACCAACACTGCGGCTATTTTGGGACGGGCCTCGTAATATTGAATTGTGGTCAGACGACGAGCACGACACCTGAGCTGGCACTCCCCTCACCACACCAACGGGATGATATTTGGCCTTGACGGATTTAACGTGCAACAGACCCCTTTGGAGTATCGAATCTGACATCCTACAGGCTCACTCGAAACCTTACCACCATGCCAACATGGTTCCACTAGCTGTGGCTGAGTGGCCGATTTTTTTTCTCATTATTTTCAATGTGTGGGCATACATTTTTAGAATTATTCTCTTTATGAGTATTGAAACTTTACACAAAGATGTATTTGTAGCGTTAATTTTTGACACAATACAATACTTTCAGTGCTACCTGCAAGTAATTGAATTTTCTTTTTTCCCCACATTAGTACGGATACCTGTTGGTTGCCTTGGTGGCTTCGTGTATTGCTGCAGGAAGATGCGGTGACCATCCAGACGGTCAAAGTAAAGTATCTAGAGAACAAGATGTAAGTATGCTGTGCTGATTCTTATATTGCACAAATTCTAATTTTGAGCATAAATGGAAAAAAGCTTATGCATATATATATGCTAAGTTTTTCTTTCAAGACGATCGTTATAGAAATCTAAAATCGTGCATTTTAAGAGAACAATTATATGCAACTTTTCAGAAAAATCAGTTTTATTCGCGAAACATTGGATGTTTTTAAATTTAAAATATAAGTGTCTCAAAAATATAGTATTAAATATGAAACACTGGATAGAGGATCTATATTAAAATTTAAAATTCGTTATTCATTAGAATATTTACTGACTCAAACTACGTAAAATATATTTATGTACTACATTTCAACAATTTTTTTTATTAGATGTACATGCTTATTTTTGAAAGTTTGGAAATTAGCTATTGATTAGAATGAGCACCCAGTAGATTTCAAACTTTGTATGCCGCATTATATAATGAATAATCTAGATATTTAAAATCTCTTTATTGCTTTCATTTTTTAAAGAAAATGTCATCTCTCATAGTATCACGTGCTGTTTTCTTCAGTTTGGAATGAAAGTTAATTATCTTACGCATGATATATTTATTGCTTATTAGAACATTTCTAATGGAAGCCAAACCTATTACATCTTAAAGCTATTAAAAATATAAATGCCCAGTTCATCTAACTATTGCATTATTGTAACTTTCTTTATTATTATTGGATATCTTACATCATACATATTTTATATCTTTTGGTTCAGCTTTTAAAAATGGGATAAAATTAAATAATTAAATATTTTATGAAATAAAGAAAGCAGTTGGAATGCCAGGTCATATATTGTTAAATATTGCGTTGAAAATTATTTTTTTTAAAAAAAATTGAAAAATTTCAGTAAAAAAATAAAAGAATATTTATTCAATATGATTGGAAGGATAATTTTTTTTTAATTTAAAGATGAGATAAAAATCATTTTTATACTGTAATGTTTTCGAGAATTACGGTTGAACAGTTGATTTTTAATTAAGAAAAATGTTAACTGAAATTTTAAAAAATCACTAAAATTTGAATAAGCCATGTTTGATAGATCTGTTAAAGCACTAATACACACAAATTTATCTTTATTATTAATGGAAATATATAATTTGTCACAAAAAACGTGGAGGAAGTCCTTATTTCCTTAGGTATTGCACCTAAATATATACTTACAAATACAACGTATCTGCAAGTATGGCAATAATGAATGTTAATAATTTTTTAATTCTATGATAGAAAATTGAAAAAAGTGTAAAGATTATATTATATAAACGTGTTTGTGTGTAAAATATTTTTCTTGCAACCATTTCTGCAAATGCACATTTCCTTCTACAAAATTTAGAAAAACATTTAGAAAATCTTTAAGAAGAGCAGCGTTTGTATTTAGCCCTTTCACTACTGACTCTACCCACCATCGAAAATTTTATTCCGGAAGGCTGGGCCTATTTTCAAACTAGGGGGAGGGGGGGCAAAGTATAAAATGAGGATAACTCATTTTACATACTGTACGCCTGCTTTGAAATAGAAACAGGTCATTCAGGACAATATTTGCGCTGCCGGTTGGGTTGCAACAGTAGCCAAAGAGTTAATGCTCTTCGATAACTGAAATATCTTAGAAGTTAGGGACTGAAAAGTTATTTTCAAACTCTAAATCAGCTTGAAATGAAATTCATGAAATATTAACTTATTATACCTTTCCTTTCAGCTTTCAGAGAGGAATTTTTTAAATGTTGCATAGTTTCTTTGAGAAATCTTAAATGTTGACTAAATCAATCATCTCTGCTCCATAAATTTTAATTGCAGCTATTAGGTAATCAAAATGAAATATTGTGCTTGAATAGCAGATTTCTTTCAACGATATATTACTATAAAACAAGACATTTAACAAGGCGAATAAAATTTTGTATGCGGTCTTTACACCAAATTTGCTGTTTCAGAAAGTCTGTCTTTCTCTATCCAAAGGCAAGCAAATACAACTATTAAAAAAATGTTTAAAAAAAATTAGTTGAGTAAAATTTGGTACACGGCTTTTACATTTAAAGTACAGACTCGTTGTGAATTTTGAAATAAAATCATCAAAGGCTTGCACATCTGCTAGACTTACATTTTATGCATGTTACTGCCATAACAGAAAAACACAACAATTTAAATCAATAAAATTTAGTACATGATTTTGCTACTAGTTTTATGTTGGATTTTGGTGTCAACCGGCCTTAAAAAATCTTCCAAGATTCATTTTCAGTTTTTGTTTACTTTATTATTAAGGACAACACGCGCATATTCGATGTCCGCATGAAAACATTTGACCTCTCATGGCATTCTCGGCCTTGGGCAAGATCCACAATTTATATTCTGGGATATACAAATATGTAGCAATATAAAACAAAGTTTAAGTACTTGTATATTGACTGCATGCTTTTGGCGAACATTTCGTGTTATAGCTTGGCGAACATAGTTCAACAGATTAAAATTACATCTTTAGTGAAATTTTTTGGCGAGTAATTGTTAATTGCAAAACGTGACATCTTTGGCGAATAATCCTAGGCATGCAATAAATAATACACAAGTACCCACTGCTGTTAGGTATAAGGTGAAAAAGAGGGTTTCTCTCGAGGGTTTTATACTATAATTCCAAGTTTTGAAGAAAATGAAGTTTAATAATACAATATTTTTCATTTAAATGATACAGCTTCTTTCAAACATTGATACTTCATGTTTTTTTTTCTAGGCTCTAGGAAATTACCGCTTCAGCTACAGTGTCGCCAACGGTGAAGGTGAACAATTTCGTAGTGAAGGAACGGATGCACTCGGAAGAGTGGTGGGATCCTACGGCCTGAAGCACATCGACGGTACGCACAGAGTGGTTGAATATGTTGCTGACAAAGACGGATTTCGAGCTGAAGTTAAATCCAACGAGCCCGGCGTCGTCAGCGCTGAAGCAGCGGATACTTCGATCGTCAAGACGGATGAACACGTCCACCCCTTGCACGTGGCGGCGAGTACAGATGACGAAGCCAGAGAAACATTTGGGAAGAGAATCAAGCCTTTGGACACCTCTAGAGTTTCTTATGTTTCTGAAAGCGATTCCAGCGACCAGGCAACTAGAGAACAAAGAAACTTTGACGATTATAGACCGTTGAGCCCCGTTGCTTATTATCCTGGGCAGGCTCCCAGTCCAGTTCTGCAATCAAGTCGCCCAGTGGACATACCACGTTCTCCAAGGGTTCTAGCACAAAGACCAGAATCGGATGCCAGGTCCTCAGAAGTTTACTATCCCCCAATTGATCCACACTCTGCTATAAGAAGGCCAGGCTACTTTTTAAATAGAGACAGAGATAACGATAAAGACTACGACTTAAGTACTACTTCAAGACGTCCATATATTCCTCCTTATGGCGGATTCGATGACGATCCTTTGCCGGAAGTGAGACGCCCTGGACTCACTGTGAATTCTAATGTAGGTAGAGTTGCGCCGGTGACACCACCAACTCCACCTTTTAATACTAGACGACTGCCACCTGCGGCTAGAGTTCCACTCCAACGAGATTTTACTTTACCTCGGTTCCCACCAAATTCTGGA
This sequence comes from Argiope argentata, assembly GCA_026289955.1. Lineage (NCBI taxonomy): Eukaryota > Metazoa > Arthropoda > Arachnida > Araneae > Araneidae > Argiope > Argiope argentata. The sequence continues at coordinate 10,017 of JAOUZG010037803.1, forward strand.
TTTCCAAGCAGTAATTTGCCACATCCCCCGAGTAGTGGAGGCGCTTTTCCTTCTTATCCCAATCAAGGCATACCCCCTAGTGTTCTATTCCACCCACCGTCTTACAACAATGGTGCAGGATCTCCAAATTTCGTGCTACGAGCTGTCCCCATTCCGAACGGAGTACAAGCAGTCAGAGTAGATCCTACCACAGGACAGATTTATGAGAGGCTAGTTTATCCTTTGTTTTTGAGGGATGGGCATCCAGTTTATGATAGAAATATTTTGCTTCACAACGATGATGTCGATGACGATGATGAATCCCGAAATGACAGCGATGGTGGTTATTATGACATTCCACTGCTTGGCAGGCCTTTCAGGAGCACCAGAAACCAACCTGATGAAGGCAGAGGTCGATCTAGGAGACCTAATGCTACTGAAAACTTTGAAGAGAAAACTTTGAGCTATCCAACTGCCAAGGACATGGCCTGGATCGAACACCAGTTATCAATGGTTGAAGGATTTGACAGACGTCCTGTAAATAACAGGATATTTCCCAGTAGCTTGCCTTACCACGATTCCAGTCACCAAGAAGAAGATGACTTCGATAGCGACCATCCGCAGTTCGGAAGAACCAATCCTAGCTCAAGACTCAGATCTTTGTCCAATCCTCAAGAATTTGATTATTCAATAAGAGATGGATTTTCTAGAAATCCTAGGCATAATGATGGACTTTCGGTTGAAGATTCAAAAGAGGAGCCTTCCTTGAAGGAGGCAGAAAGTTCAGCAGAGGCAAAACATGTGAAAACCGAAGGATCGAAGTCAAATATCGAAAAAGAAGGGAACTGAGAAAAACCAACTTGGGAATTTCGGTCATTCCTGAACGGATTCTTTTTGGCTTGAAACTGCTTGCAATTGTTGGTGAATAATGTATTCCCAGAAAGGCGTAGCTTGGATTGTGTTTTGAATGCGATTATGTAAAGCTGACATTAGAAGGATCAATGATTGAAATGTTTTAGTTTTTCGTGCTCCCAAGAAAGATTGCAAACAAGCCATAGTATTATTTCGTTGTGTCATTTCTATCTAATAATTTATCAACTAATGTTAGACATTTTTCATGCATGAGCTTAACAATAAATAGTTTTATGTGTTGTACTTTCATTTGGAAGAAGTTGTATTATTTTATGCAAAATATATCACGTTTTTCCCCATCATAAATATGAAAATGATGATATAATATCTATATTAATATTAATAATATGCATTTACAAGATAATGTTTGAAAATGTAAGATTTCTTATTCAATTTAACACTACATCAGCAATTTATTAGCCAAAATATACAAAGAAAGTTATTCGTGGTGCATTATAAAACTTTCCACTTTTAATTAGTGTAATAATACATAATTAATAACTAATATTAAATGCAATACGTTTAGAATTAAATAAAATCCTGTTATTAATTATGAATTCACGTTCTATTAAAAATTAATAAATTCACTATCATAGAATATATGTCAAGGATTTCTCCTTAGTTTCTTCCATTTTTATGTCGCTAATTTGTTTTATTCGTACCCTCATATTTCTTCATTAATACACTGATCCATTCATTTTTCATGCCAATAATCCATACATAATTAATGTCATCAATCCATACAGAATTAATGACTTAATCCATTTACAAATTGTGTATTTTAATCTATTACAAATCATGTGATCAACCCATCTCATTAATCCTTACCTAATTTATACTGTGAACTCTTCCCTTTTTCAAGCCATTCATCATTTTATAATTGTCGACTACATTCAAATATAATTAGTACTACTAATTAATATATAATTTAATATAATATATAATTAGACTAAATAGCAAGTGCAAATAAAAATGTCCATGTAACTGTGATATCACCCCTATTATCTCCATCCTTTGTACGAGTATTCTTTGACACATAATTTTTTTAAACTAGCCCCTTTTAGCGATCTGTAGACTGTGTTCAATTTCAAGGAAATCTCTTTTGCAAAACTTGACATCCATTATACACATAACAAAGCATATTTAAAAGTTACAATTAAATTATTCTTATTTTAACAGTTTTATACTTGTTTTGATGTATCGTATAAATTGTATTAATGGAGTGGTGGCCTCTCACATAATAGTGTTATTAAAAACAACTGAAATTTCAGGCAAGTCTATGGCATCTTACGTTATTTCAGATTCTGGTTCTCATGTAAAGTGTATAAAATACAGACAAAATACAATCCAATTAAGTATGTGATGAAAAAATGAAAATGATAAGGATTTGAGTTCAAAACTAAATTGAGAAAAATCAGGCAACATTTAAAAAAATCTGTTAAACATAAGGGTAAAAATTTGTTGGGCAACTAAACTGAAATCATTATATAAAAATTTCTTAAGTTATAAAACGATGTAAAATACTGTTCTGTTCAATAGTAGTTATGAGAATTACCCAGGAAAAACGCCAAAATCTGGCTTAATTTATGATTAAATAAAAATTAGAAAAACGTCGAGATGCACATTCTTTTTCCCCAAAAAACTTGTTTCAATATTTAAATGTTTTTAAGTAATGTTTTATAATAGAAATAAATTTGTGTCTTATTTAAAATTTTAAGAATAATTTGGAGTTTAATGAAGCAAAATTTGTGCTGAAAAAAAATGAATAAAATAAGAGGTTGTTTCAAATTTACGTTGAAATACTGTTAAAATACTTTCTCATGTCATTTTATACATATAATGCGCATTTTATAAAGCAAATGTGTTTTGAAAATTATTATTTCTTTCATTAAATTACCAGGGCAGTTCTTTCAAAACTATTCAACAGAAATAATTTAAATAAAATAATAATATAAATATTTTAAATATTCTATATAACTCTTTCCTGCAATGCAAGGCACCGTGATTATTTGTTGTAAATTTTTACATATAATTTACCAAACAAATGAACATTCTTTCAGTTTATTTGTACTTCTTTAATCACAACGTATCTGACAAAACAATGACTGAATTATAACATTGAATTCAATCCATCTTTTCATATTTATTTACTTTTCTACATTTTTTAAAAAAGGAAAGAGTCCTCAAAAGAAGCCAAAAAATTTTTAATGAAATTATTTGAGAGAAATAAAATTGAAATAACAAGTAATTTTAAATTTAAAAAAAAAACATAAAATATTTTTGACAATTTTATGGATTTATTCTCTAAAGTACTAAACTGAACTAATTTTTTTTACTCGCAAATTTAATTCATTGCTACTTCGCGTCAAATTTATTCTTCAGTTCTTTCGAACTGACTAAGATTTTTTTCTCTTCCATTAAGTTACATTTCACACAAATATCTGACATTTAGAAACCAGTCTATTAGTAAATGGAAACGCCTTGGAACCATTAAACCGAAAATGCCAAGTTCATCTATCTTCCAATTTAGAAATTATATTTCAATTTTTATATGTCTTCTAAATTGTGCATATATTAAACAGATATTTAATTATAATTGTCAGAAAATACAAATTGAATATCACGCAAATGAAAAAAAATGCAGCCACTGCAGCTTCAGAAGACGATAATGAATTAATAACTTCATTTGCAAATGATAATCAATTTCAGACGATAATACTCAAGATTTCATTTTTTTATCTGAATATAACGATTACTGATTATTATGTATCATGTTTTCATTTGTGCAAGACAGCTGAAATCACATTTGCTGTCACGACATCTGGTCCTATTTTATTTTTTATTTAATTCCATTGTTAGCCCTATTTGGATAGACAATAATTTCCTCCATATTCTGAATACATGATTGGAATAAAGAGGTCGTTTCGTCGTATTTTTTATCGCGAATTTGAAGTAAACTTACGAACGTGTTATACAACGATTGATTGAGATAAAAGTTCAAAAACAGATCATTATCTAAAAGTCATGCTGTATCTAAAATCTAATAGTCTGAAATTTTCACATTACTTCACAAGTGAGATGCCCATACTTTTCACATATGGTGCAATTAGAAAGAACAAGAAGAAAGTATTGAAATAAAAATAGATAAATCAGCTGAGTTATCTAGAATTGATAAAAAAAGGATAACATTGGCGTAAAGGATTATTTACTATTAAAGTTTTTCAATGATGATTCTGGATTGCTAAGATGTTTTTACTAGGTTGTACTCGAAGGATTATTAAATATTTGTTCTTCAGTTTACTGGCTTTTTCTCTTCAGTGTTTGGCAGCGTATGATTCAGGTAAATTAATTCTTTGTAATATTGAATTAATCAAATACTGAAACACAAAAATGAACTTTAATTCATAACTATCGATTTCCTTTTTTAATAAAAATTTGAAAATAATTAGAATAACTACATGAGTAAATACTAATAAATTTAATTTTTTATGTAACTAATTTTGACACTGATGTCAGGGAAGTATATAAAAATTAACCATTATTTCTACTAATAATAAAAAAGACTCTGTATACAAGTTTTGCGTTCCACAAAAAGAATTGGACTAAATTTGGCAGAAATGTAATTCAGAAGATAAAAATGAATAATTGGAATTTAAAAATAAAATTAAAAATATTAAAAAAAAAGAAATCTACAATCGCGAATTTTAAATGATCATGTGAGAACTTTATTATTTTTAAGTCATTATTTGCCTTAATTAGTTTAAACCAGTTTTTAAATAAAGCAACACTGCGTATGAGGTAGAAGCAGACCAACCTTTTAAAAACGCATCTGTTTAAACAGAAGCATACATATTAATAATGCAATACTGATAAAAGCAGGCAAAAAATATATGCGATTAAAAGATGTTGATGAATATTGCAATTTCAGTTGATTGCCAACGCGATTTCAAGCTTACATTATTCGTTGAATTCAATTATTCAAAATAAATTATTCGTTGAATTCAATTATTCAAAACCTCCTAACGAAAATATCATGTTCTCACATAATAATAAATAAAATTCCTTTTTTTATTTGAAAAAATTTTAGAAAATACTAATGTATAAAATAATTTTTATTTAATTAAATCTCAAGTTAAACTGCGTTTTTAAAATGAAAAAAAAATATATTTGAATAATTCACTGTATTCAATTTAGAGATTTGCAATGCATCAAGAATTTAATTGTCTTGCAAATTTATCTTATCCAATTTTTAAATGGCATAAAAATGATTAAAATAATTTAAAATTTCTCCAAAAAATACATACATAAAAAGAGCTCGCAGTAAATTGTCTCCATATAGCCGTCAATGACATTTTTGACGAGTTTAAATTTTTTTTACTTGTCCAAGTTATGCTCGTTTTTAATTTAGTATACAATGATATTAATAATATATGCTCATATAAAGACAAGTCAAATAACATTGTAAGCCTGTTTGACTTACTGCTACTAAATTTAACATATGCATACCTTTGACAGTGGGAATGTGTTATTTGGAGCGATTTTTTAAAACTTTAAATCGAATTTTAATTATTTAAATAATAAATTAAATGATGACGTTTTTTGTTATAACATCTGAAATTATTATAGTACAAAAATAAATATTATACTGTTCCAAAATTCTATAAGTTGTTTTTTTAATTATGTCAATTTAATTGATACTTATTTTATCCTGAATTTTAGAACTTAAAAGAAAATATTTTTTGCTTACTTTCCACAATAGATTACATAGTTGCAATAAATGTAAAGCCATTTTATTGTTTAATTAAACATTTAATCTTCCATTATTAAAAAATAAAGAAAAATTTATATTGAATGCCTGTGTAATTCAGAAGATAAAAAATATTGACGCGACAATATTCTCGAAAGTTAGAAGAAAGAATAAATCATTTATGTTTTCAATAGCGCTAGGATATCAGGAATTCTTCTTTATTTAAATGAAGAACAGGAATCAGGAATTCTTCTTTATTTTATATGAAGAACAGAGGTAAGACAATTATATAAAAAGGTTTACATTGTCTTTGCGGGTTTAGTATCTGATAATAAAATATAACCATGGATATTAAGTTTTGCCCAAATGATTAAACTAAAATTGAATGTAACCTGTAACTAACCCAGAAAACAAGCTGGTCGGCATAGGTAATTATTTACTAAAATGGAATTAATTTATTTAAAATTTCTCCCTGTCATTATATAAAAATGAAAAATATGAATCTAATATAACAATTCCATTACAAATTACAGTTCTTGCGAATTAAAATTTGCATATATTTATATTACGAATTAAAATTAATGGCTAAAATTCTAAATAGGGTTAATAACAAAAAAGTATATTAATTTCAACGACGCGAAAGCAGGAGATATAAAAAAAACCTGGTTTGAAGGTGTAGTTTCAAGTTTATTACATCATTAAAAGCACTGTTATTTATTTTTATTTAATTAAATTAGAAATTATTAAAATTAAAGAGAAAATTCAAAAAATGAACGCATCATTAAAAAGGTAATTTTTAAGTTTTAAGACGGCTTAAAAATCATTTAAATTGGATAATACTTTTAGAAGATATGCCTGAATAAAATGCAAAATTTACTTTGGATTAACCAAATTTAATCAACTTTTGACTCTGAAAAGATGACAGAGACCTGTCTCTTACTTTGAGCGTTAAATTTACTATCGTTATTTTACTTCGTGCGTTAAATTTATCAAAATAAATATTCTGTACATTTGTATAATCACATAAATATATGCTTATATATATACCAGAGCATTGCAATCCAACAATTAAACCAACGATTATAAAAGATTAAATATCAGTCAGCTTATTTACTATATATTCAAAGACATTAAATATAAAGAGATGCCGCAAAATAGAAATTTAATTCGAAAATCAAGGAGAAAAATTATTGCATTTTTCATTATCTAAAAATTTTCTTACGGAAAAAGATTATTTCTATGGCGACGATGATATGTATCCTTGTTGTTTAACAAGTTTTTAACTGAAGAGCATTCGATAGCACTGCCTGGGTACACATTTGATAAAATCTTGCAGATACGCGAGTTAAAAATAATCAAAATGTAAAAAGAGAAGTAAATATTTAAGATTCCTTTTTCTGTTTAAAAATCTAACAGCACTTTTCCATAAATTTTCTCCTATATTTTTGTATTAAAATTCATTTTATATTTATTTACTCTGTAGTAACACCATCTTATACGAATAAAAAAATGCAATGATTTTTTTAAAATACAAATGTTTACTAATTTGTTAAAAAATAACATTTTTGTTATCTCGAATACGAAGTGCAGGGTATCTCAAAACAGTGGATTAAGCTTTTATTTCTCTCAATATTTCACCAATACAAATACTTTCAATTATAAAGTTGTTGTTTTTTGCCTAAAATCCTATTAAAATATTTTCATTGTTATAGAGGATGATAATAAAAGGCTAAAATAATCAAATTTTTATTCAACTCCTCTCGAGAAAATGTATCAATGTGTAAAACGTTTGTCCCAAATTCTTTCTGGACATACAAAGTTTATATTTTTAATCTACAAATTTGCAAGATATGCTCGTTTTTGAAGTTAGAATAACAACAAAATTTTAGTTGGAAACATTTACATTATTTATTCGATTCCAAAAAGGAATAGCATGTAAAAATTTGTCTAATTGCGCATCATTTAAACTTCACGACTTAAAAAAAAATTTGCTATCCACACATCATGTTTTCATTTTCGTTGTTCCACAAATGCAACGTCGACTTTATAAACCAATGACAATAGTCAGCCAAAAATTGTCTCGCATAATCTCTCCTAAAATGAAAATATAAGGTTGATATCGATTATATTAATGCTGAATCAATATATTAATGCCATCGATTGATATAAATGCTGAAAGTAATTGTAATACCTGCCAAGTTGAAGCAGAATACAAACGTCAATTTTAGAATTCTACTTTATTCTGATGTCTGCATAAGATACGGAGGTAAAAGTTAGCACCGGCAGGCATGATCCAAAAAGACGGTACATAGAATTTTTAGTAATTGTGAATGATTTTTTTTTACTTTAAAGAGGTGTAAAATTAACTTTTGCTCTATAATATTTTCAATAATTATGAAATACTTCAAAATTGAACAATTTTAATTAGTCAAAATAAAAAAAATCCGAGATATGCATCCCCATGTTTCAATGTAGATATGTGGTTGCTCTAAGTATGACAGTCGTATCTACATACGTATGCACAATCTTTTATATTATTAGAACATAGTATTAAGTAATGATAATACTCATTACCTCTTAGTTTCTACATAGTGTCTTACGCTATTAAAAGTATGTTTCTGAGAACTTTAATTCATTTTTAATTTCTTCTGTTAGTCATTATATTTTAAAACTCATCATTATACTTTTCCTATTCTATTCATAATTATATTAGTTTGCAGATGTAAAGGAATTTTTAGCGTAAATTTAATCAAACAAATTGGTTAAGCTATAATTAAACTCTGAAAATATAAAAAATTATGTAATGTCGTCATGAATACTAAACCAAGTAAATCCCAGAAAAGAATGAAAAATCGATTACTAAATTACATTTTTATAAACGTGAAACTAATTAAATTCAATACAAGTTTTTAATAGTTTAAAAATTTCAAAAAATATTTTTTCTTTGATTTTGTATGTTGATTGTTTCGATAATTTTTAAACTGTTGATGTTTCTATTAATGATTCTTTTTTCATTTTTTTTCAACGCCTTGAATTTAAAAAAAAATCTGTTCAGTAACTAACTGTGATGTCTCCAATATTAAATCAAGATTTAATAATTAAATTAATTAAATGATAATTATGTTCTGGGAACATTAAAGTGATGCACCAAAACTATCACATTAAGAGTTTCATAACAATTCTGTCCAAAAGAAGTTCAAATTAAATAAAATAGAGGATTTATTAATCAAACAGAGGGTTTCTACGGAGTATCTTAGTCTATATACGAAAATCTTGCATCAATAGGAATTATTTTTTTAAATCAAGAATCGAATATCAAATTTTCCTTTATTTCCAATTAGATGAGTCACTGATTAAAATTTCATCTTTACATAGCATTCATTGAAATTTCTATCTTTTAAACAATGCGCATTAATGATGGAATTTTACTATGAAAATTCCCTGATTTATTTAAAATTTTTGTCCTAAGAAAATATTGAGAAGAGAGCTATGACATTCATACATTTTCTTTCTTTCTAATTAGATGAGTCATCAATTGAAATGCCATCTTTGCATTGCATTCATTGAAATTCCATATTTAAAAAATGCACATGAATGATAGAATTTCACTATGAAAAGATCCTGATTCATTTGAAATTTTTATTTGATGTAAATATTGAGAATGAATTATAACATTCATTTATTTATTCATTCTTTTTCTTTCTTTCTAATTAAATGAGTCATCGGTTAAAATTTCATCTTTATATTGCATTCATTAAAATTCCATCTTTAAAAACATGTTAAAAATGCAATTTAATGATGGAATTTCACCATGAAAATTCTCTAATTCATTTGAAATTTTTATCCGAAACAAATATTTAGAAACGAATTATAGCATTCATTAATTTTCTTTCTTTCTAATCAGATGAGTCATCTATTAAAATTTCATCTTTATATTGCATTAAATAAAATTCTATCTTTAAAAGAATGCGGTTTAATGATGAAATTTTACAATGAAAATTCCCTAATTCATTTAAAAATTTTATCAGAAGCAAATATTGAGAAACAAATTATAACGTTCGTTCATTTTCTTTCTTTCTAATCAGATGAATTATCGATTAAAATTTCATCTTTACATTACATTCATTTAAATTCTACAATTAAAAAAAACACATTAATGATAGAAATTGACCATGAAAAAACTCCTTATACATTTGAAATTTTTATCCTAAGTATTGAGAAAATAATTATAGCATTCACTCATTCGGTCAATTTCTTTCTTTCTATTCAGATGAGTCATCCGAAGAAAGCAAGGAATACTTGGACAACGACTATTTTCGATTCACCACCGGAAAACGGTACATTTGGGATGACTGGATAGAGCCAACGCGAGAACTTCCGCATCGTTATGGCGACGGAGGCTATTCTGGAGGAGGAGACCCGACAATCTTTTTCGTTATTCTCGGCGTTGGAATTGTAATATTTGTTGTGCTGCTCTTTCTTTGCAAGAAGGCCAGGGACGGAAGGACCGATTCCGCTTCAGGAACAGAAACGCATTCTCCAACTTCTGCGCTTGCTGGCACAGATGTGACCATCCCTGTCACTGGGACTGCGACCAATAATCTCTCTCCAAGACGCCCTGGACTTCTTCGGCAAACATCAGAGAAACCACCTGATTATGCAACAGTTACACTGGGTGATCTGAGCAGTCCTAAATCTCTGTTCCCTTCAGTGTTGAGGCAGAAGAGTATCGAAACGCCACCACCAAAATATGATGAAAATAATCCCATGTTTAAATGAAAAACTAATATCAATAATGATGTTGCTTACATCGTAATTGTTGTCAGTAAGTACAATGTCTTAATGATGTTACTTACTGGCATCTTACTGGCATTCCAAACGAGTTATCTTCATTGTGACAAACTTTGCACGTCGAGGGTAACAAACTTTACAAGCCGAGAGGTTTATATTTGTATTATTTGAAGAACTGAATCACTTATCTAGTCGTGCCTTTAAATAGGACTGCACCTGATGTAAAAATACCTATGTAATTATTTGGTTCTACAGGAGAGGTATTAAGGAAAAACATTTTTCCGATTCGGAAACGATCCTTTTTCCTTGAAAGGAATGACAAATTTTTGATATTTTAAATTCTCAAAAGCATATTTTAATCACGAACAAAATCAAGTACAAATCAATTCAAAATCAAGTGCAACTGATTAGATTCTATCAAACTTAAGTAGACAGCTAATAGGTCATGAAGGAGATAGCTATTTTAAAGATGAACCTTGGGAAGAGATGCTTCTCCAAAGGATTTATCTCTTCCTAAATTCTTTTAAGGAGGAAATAAATCCCGTTTTCGGATGGAATACATAACTGGATTCTGAGGGAATATAGAACCACCAAAATGTAAATTTTTGAAAGAGTACAATGATCCCCACCATAAAAGACTGAACCTTTTTAATTGTATAGTTTGACTGAATGAAGTTATCAGCAGTTATGCTTTATTTTTTATAAAATGCTGCAAATTATGCAAATCAATATGTATCAATAGCAGTCAAAACATTCTTATCGATTATCGAATTTAATAGCAGATAGCATGGTTTTTGGTGATAGCGTTCTGCTTAAGTATATGAAATAAATGGATTTTTGAGATATTGAACCACATGAAGTTTTGAGAAAGTGCATGAGTTTCTACACTCTGCCAAACTATTTCAGTACCATTTCTTAAGTGTAGCCAATTTACATGACGTCATGAAATTGCACAAGTCATTAAAATTTGAATTGTATATGGTTTCATTTTGGACAGTGATATCATTTTTTTTTTTCATCCTGAAAGATGCATAATGGTTCCATACGTAAAATGGGAGCTATGTGGGGCCAAATTGAGAAAGTAAAAAATTATGCGCCGTTTCGACTGAAGTGACGGTGTATCAAAGCAACTGAAAAATGCTTATTGGAACTACAATAATTTCAGTTGAAAAATTGTTAGTCAAAATGCAGACGAGTATCTATGCTAAAACAAATTCATTATTATGTATTTGATGTCTATTTTTTGTTTATAAATTTTTATTACATTTACAGTTGCGTTTTTATCATATTTTATTTCTGTTATATTCTTTAATAAAGGTTTTTTAAAACTTTTTTCATAGTAGAAATTTTTTATATTATGTTAAAAGCCGAATATTAATGGTTAATGGAGATCTTATAATCAGTCTGTCTATTGTTATTATTGCTTTGTTGTATTTTGTCATAGAAAGTTGCCGTATACATTTTTTATGAGAGTATTCTTTAATAAAAGTTACTATTTTTATTTTTCACAAATAAATATACAGATTTAGATATTAAAAAATAAATTAAAGCAATTAATGATTATTGATTAAAATTACTTAATAATTAAAACTTAAATCAAATTATTCCTTTTAATATTTTTATTTTGTTTATTTGTTAAGGGTCTCAATAATTTCACCTGAAAAATAATATGAAGTTAATAATATAAATGATAATTTTCGTCGATAATTTTCATCGTCGAAATCGAGACGAGTACCTACTTTTTTTACGCTAAACGGATGAAAATGCAATATAAAGACTTATGGCCGAATTTTTGTCAAATTTTGAGCAAAATCCATGAATAGGAAATCAGTTTTTCTGTCAATCTGTTCGAATAAAAGTAAACTCGGAGCGCCAAGTCGCAAAGAGATAGGTAAATAAAATTTAAACACACCTAGAATGTAGATTTTTGTCAAATTTTGAGCTCAATCTATTAAAAGGTGTATCTGTAGATATTTACTTTAGCACAGATGTAAATGTAAGAATTCATAAGTGGAATTACTTACATGAATGGAATTTGATATATTATTTTATGACTACAAATACAGTTAGCTCAAATGTCATCATCGTCATCTGATCATGGTTGAAAAAAAAGGGTTAACGTTCCGAGTCAGTTTCTGTGTTGCTTTCAAGTGAGACATCAATATAATTAAAACTAAACGAAAGCTATCATAACTCCATGCTTACTAACAGTTGCTTGAAAAAATTTGAACATCAAATTATGTAGAAAAGTGATAACTGAAATTATAGATTATCCATATTAATATAAAATATCTGATTTTATCCAAACCAATAAATTAACCAAATAAAATTAACCAATTAATTTAGAAAAAAATTAACTAGATTAAGCAAATTCAATATCTTTGGTGAACCAGCCAGTTATTAATATGGCTAGTTTTTAATAATAAAGATAAATATAAGTGTATTGGCACTCTTTGTCAGAGCGTTTGATCTATATTTATTCAAATGTCTCTCATATATATTTTCGAAGATAATTACTTGCAATTTTGTTTTGAAACAGTTTTATTTGTAGAAAATTACTTCAATTTCTAGCTATTCAATGATTGTTTCCAAAAATATTATTTCAGAAAAATTAATTTTACGCCGTTTGAAAATATACATGTAAAAAATTCATTTTTAATTATTACAATTTTACAATCACGCAAATGTTTGTTTAATTTCGGTAAATATTTAAACATATTTTCTTTACCTAATATCAAACAAAATATTACATTATAGCCCCGAAACTCAAGTCGTTTTCATTGTTTCATGAAATATTTAATCACGAGATTTTCTTTTATTTTGTGAAATTAAAAAGGAGTGGGCTACTTAATAATTTTGTATTTTACAAGATGTATAAAAAAGTTAATCTAATATTAATAAAATATAAAACAATTCTATGAAACTCAGGAGTTAAATGAACAGCACATTTATGTTTTTAATAGATTGTAATGTCATGGAACTGATATCCATTGGAAAAGTTAGTTCACCTTAGATATTGGCACAGCGCCATCTACTAAAAAAACTTGTAACTTTTTTTGGTTTTCACTGAGGGTATCTCACGCATTACATTGCTGGTGAAATAATGTTCCTGTGAGAGCTACAGAATCGGCTCATAAACTTTAAAAAAAGACGAATTTTAATTATAAAAACTATTTTTTTTTGCTTCAAAAATTCTGTTTAGTAAAAATCATTTCAAATAAGTTAAACATGAGAAAGAAAGTTTTTTTTTAAATTTATTTTACCTTATTAATATTAATAGATGTTCTTTAATCTGAAAGGTATTTTGGAGTATCTTATCACCCTAAAATATGATTATCTGCCTTTAAAGTTAAATGATGATAGAAATTCCCTTTTGAACATGGAAGCTTTCCTATTGTACTTTATAAATAATAATTAAGCTGCACTCACAATGTTTAAATAAATGTGTATCTTTTTTTTAAAAAAAATTGATAATTTTTTAAAGAAAAAAATCTTTTTTGTTGTTTTTAAAAATTGTTCATGATTATCGATGATATTTCGAGAAACTACAAAATATTAAACATTTTTGTGAAGTAGATATTTTATCAATAATAAATGCTATAAACAATATCAAAAATTTGTATAATATCAAATTTTATAGAAAAAAAAAAGCAATGTACAAGTTGGGATTCTGTCGAGTATAAATTGTAAACAGACATTAACTTTCTCGCATACAATTTATATTCAGAATTTTAGCTTTCAATGGCTAATATAATAATTTCAATAGCTATTTTATAATATTTGCACACTTTTTTTAAACTTTCAAGAGTACAGAGAAAGTTTTAATAGAATTCTCGAAACAAGTGTTCAATCGATAAACTTTCATTAATAAATCTAACGACATTAGTCTTCCCTAAACTTTCTCGCATATTCACTAATAAAGATATCATTCTGCTACTCCTGTATAAAGTTATGGATCTTCGACATGGCCACGAACACCACGGAATTTCCAGATTTTTGTTTTCAGAGTCCTTCCTATAAAAATTATGTGCTTAGATGTACAGCAAAACGAGAGAAAAAAATGGAATTATGTATTAAACATTTGCGGTTAATGAGGAATAGTGACTTTTATAGCCTTTAATTTTCGAATGTTGATGATTTTGTAAAAAATTTTCTTCTTGCGAAAAAAAAGGATCTTATTAGTCAAATATCTGCAACTTGAGATTTTTACAAATTTTGGTCAATTATGTCAGACTGTGAACACGATAATTCAAAAACGCTTGGGGCTAGGAGGATAAAATTTCATATACATAATGCCTGCATTTCAAATTGACATGAACCATTCCCAATATACCTATACAGATTCCATCTGACCAATTCTCCTTGCCGTAGCTGTGGGGAAATGGGATCTCCAATTCACTATGCCACCGAATGCCTACTCACTCTCTCATGGCACATGAGAAAACCAGAAGTCTCGAAGAAGAATGGCACAGGAGAGTTGCATCAAATACCCTTTCACGTTGCAAAATCCACTCCCTGGTAAACCATATTCATAAATACCAAGACCTCTTCAAGACCTACAATAGCCGAGGTCAGAATATCATTAGTCAAAATATGCCGAAATAACTTCAAAAAAGACAGTCCACACGAAGGAAATCAAAATCTCAGGACCCAGACGGACGCTATAGATTTCTGATAGTGCGATTATTGTTTATATATTTATACATGCCATACAGATGTTCACAATGTAATTTAACATTTTTCCCCTTTTCAATTGGTAATCTAATTTCACTGTAAGTTCAACCCATATTCACCATTTGTTTAAGTATTTCTGTCCCCTCCATTCAGTTATTACTTCAGCAAAAATTGAATGAAATCGTGTAGGATTTGACACCGATGGTATTGTCTTGGATGTTCTTGAATAGTTTGTCGTCTCTTTCTTTCATTTATTCTTTTTTTTCTTCCTTCCATCTTATTACTAGGTTAGATAATGCAGTGTGATAGTCACCGAGGAGGGGCACAGGATTACGCATTTCAAATTTGCAGTTTCCCATTAAATGCTGAAATCCATTTTCAGAAAATCTCTCTGTTCATTTGTCTCAATGTAAGTGAACAGAATAACAACAGCACGAAGGGAGCTAGAGGAATAAAATTTGGTTTCTCAGATTTAATATCCATAGTATAAATACATATAAAAGTGAAATGAGTGAGAAAACACACACACACATTGGTCATCAATATTAGACAATATATTCCAGTAAAATATAAATCTGTAAAATAAAAAGGCATCATATTTGATATAATTTAATTTTTAATCTTTAATATCAGTTATTCTTAGCAGTCAGACATTCTGTGATTTGAATTATTACACATAGGATAAGCTTTGGGGGGGAAAAGTGAATTTGTCAGTCTCTGATGAAGGATTTTTATTTTGAAAAAAGTGTTGAAAAATTCTAAAAACGAATAATAAAACTTATTTCAAAACTAACAATAAAGATACATTTCAAGAAGGGACGGAAAAATAATAGATTAAGTATTTTGCAATTTGAACAAATTGTATATTTTCCTTTTCTGAAAATAATCGAACACTTATTACTTGTTAATAGATAGAAATCCTAAAAAGCTAAATTCTTTGTTAATTCTAAGATGCTTTAAGATGATTCTAAACACTGAAGAGTTCATGAAGATTTGGCGTTTTAAAAATAGTACTTGCCTTTTTTTTCAAAAATAATCATAAGACCTATTCAAAAACATACTCATAAAAAAAAGCTCAAATGTTACATATAGAATGTTTTAAGATTATTCAAATGAATAAATTATTCGAAAATTAAAATTTTTAAAAATATTTTAATGGCTCCTTTTTTTGAAAACAATCAAAACACCTACACCTCGTTCAGACATAACAGTAACAATTTTGCTTAATTGTTATGCATAAAAAATAATTTCAAATAATTCAAATGAATAAAAAGGTTTAAAAGTAGAAGTTTTACAAGTATTTTTAAGAGCATCAAGAAATAGTGTGTGTGTGTGTGTGTGTGTGTGTGTGTGTGTGTGTGTGTGTGTG
>JAOUZG010037806.1:0-11757 GCA_026289955.1 Argiope argentata
CGTTCGTTTTCCAGAGCTTTCATTTGTGTTCAAGTTATTCATGTGAACAGGTTTTTCGTGATTTATTTCGGCACGACGAGCATTAACAGACTTTCAACGTGGAATGTTAGTTGGAGCTAGACGCATGGGCCATTCCATTACGGATATCGTTAGTGAGTTCAACATTCCGAGATCCACAGTATCAAGAGTGTGCCGAGAGTATGAAATTTCAGGCATCACATCCCATCATGGACAGAACCGTGGGCGACCACCTGCACTTAACGCCGACGTCTGTGTAGAATGGTCAATGTTAATAGACACGCAACACTTCGTGAAATAACTGCAGGAATCAATGTGGGACGTACGAGGGACGTGTCCGAGAGGGCTGTGTGGCGAAATTTGTCTTCCTCGGGCTATGACAGCAGAAGACCGACGCGAGGGATTTTACTGACAGCACGACATCGCCTGCAGCGATTCTCCTGGGCTCGTGAGCCTATCGACTGGTCCCGAGACCAGTGGAAAACCGTGACAGGGTCAGGTGAGTCACAATTCCAGTTGTTACGAGCTGATGGTAGAGTTCGAGTGTGGCGCAGACCACACGAAGCCATGGACCCAAACTGTCAGCAAGGCACAGTTCAAGCTGGTGGTGGCTGCATAATGGTGTGGGCTGTTTTTACATGGCATGGACTCTGTCCTCTGGTGCAACTGAGCCGATAATTGACTGGAAATGGTTATGTTCAGCTGCTTTCAGATCACTTGCAGCCATTCATGGACCTCACGTACCCACACAACGATGGGATTTTCGATGGGATTCTCGATGGGCGCCATGTCACCGGGCCAGAACTGTTAGCGATTGGTTTGAAGAACATTCCGGACAATTCCAGCGCATGATCTGGCCTCCTAGATCTTCCCATATGAATCCCATCGAGAATTTATGGGACATCATCGAAAGGTCCGTTCGTGCCCAAACTCCTGCACCATCCACACTTTCACAATTATGGACGTCTATACTGACAGCATGGCTCAATATTCCTGCAGAAGACTTCCAACGACTTGTGGACTCCATGACCCGTCGAGTTGGTGCACTTTGCCGGGCAAAAGGAGGACCGACACGATATTAACAGGCATCCTGTGACTTTTGTCACTTCGGTATATGTAAGCATATTCAAAATCAGATTTTGAAGTATTTATTCTGAGATTCGCGTATTACTGCAATATTGTAATAATCAAAATTTTCAATAGATTTTTAAGTTTATATATTTACATTTCAGGCTAGTCAGAATCGTAAATTAGTATAATATTGTAATTATCAAAAACTTGCATGATATTTAGAAGTATGAATATTTTTACTTTTCAGGCCACTCAGAATCGGAAAGATACATTTTATAAAAATAATCTGCAAGTCTCTCTCTATGCAAAAAATAAATAAAAAGGCTCTGAGATTAAAATATGAAATTTAATATAGAGTGTTTACAGGAAATTGCAAATCTTTGTGAAATTTTAATTAAAATTCATTCATAGAAACTCTAAATGTCTGAGTACAAATGAGCAAACTAATTACAAAATGTAAACAACTTAAAAGATGAAAAGTCGTTATGTTTATTAAAGATATGTAACGTAGATTTGCTAAAGATATATTTTTTTTATTCAATAAATAAAATAGCTTGATAACTCAAACTATTTTCCGCACTGTGTATGAAATTTATTTGGTTTAAAATTCTAATGTCACTTCAATATCTTACTGGATTTGCTTAACACAAACTGAAAACTACATATAATGGTAGTCTTCCTAATCTTTTCAATAGTGCATTTATTTTCTCTAACATCATGAAATATTATTTTTAGTAATTGTTTTTTCAAAGGGAAATATAAAGTTATTTGTTGAAGTTTTGAAAATAACTATTGGCTCATGACTAGAGTGTTTTATTTATATAGCCTTTATATTTATATAGCCTTCTAATATATTTTTACTTATTATAATTAAAGAAAGTCAGATATAATTTTATTAAAGTTCATTTTACTTCTATAGCTTTATCGAATCAATTTAACATTAAATATTTCCCTTCATTCACAATATACAGAATCTATATCACCATTATAAATGTGAATGTTTGGATGGATGATGTGAGTCAATCAATCCAGAACAGCACAGCGAAATTTAATGATATTTAGCATAGATAGATAATAGTCTAGAATAAGACATAGGCTACTATTTATTCCGGTTAATTGAGCTGTTACTTTTTTTATTCATTAATAAGTAATTTTTATTAATTAATAAATCTTCCTTTTCTCACAGCTAAATGAGCTTCAGTTTGTTTTTTCCCACACTAATGAAGTTGGACTTAACATGTTTTATACCTTTTTATTTAAAAAAATCTGTTTATTTTCTTAAAGTTCGATAAATTTAAAATTAAATATTGTTAATTAATCGATCTATTGGATTCATTCTAAAGCCCTTTTTAATTCAAACAAACAGAATAAAGGAAACTAAA
Organism: Argiope argentata; assembly: GCA_026289955.1. Classification (NCBI taxonomy): domain Eukaryota; kingdom Metazoa; phylum Arthropoda; class Arachnida; order Araneae; family Araneidae; genus Argiope; species Argiope argentata. Next base: position 2,472 of record JAOUZG010037806.1, read on the forward strand.
TATTTCTTTTATGTATTGCGTTACCCCGATTGGCGTTGAAAATTCATGCATGAATACGATTTGATAACATTTTACAAAGTGATTAGACCGTCAGTTCTCACATATACATATCAAACTTTCCAAAGGTACAAAGTCGTTGGTAAAGGCTATTAAGATTCTAAAGTAGAATTTCTTGCATCCTGTTAATTATTTGAACAAAATTGTTGACATAGCTTCGGAAATGTATTATAAAATCCTCATTTTAAAATGAGTATTCTTAATTAAATTCGCTTACTAAATATTTTTGTAGCCAAACTTTAAGAACAAAGGCCAAATCTAGGAACCTTTCATTTTATTGTGCCAATATGGCAACCCTTCCTTGTGGTATCTCCCGAACGGTAACAAAAGACGGAGCTATCGTGTGTCTGCGTCTGACGGCGGAAGAGCCCGTAACCGGATGTTTGCTCGCTTTACTGCTTTTAACCCGGGGTCAGGAGGGAGGACTTCATTTGTTAAAATCGGGGAGACGTGAGCGGGTTCAACTATGCATTCTGGCACTACCGTATCTTAAGCAACGAGCTACCGAATTTAATTCAATTGTACACAAATTAGATAATGGTGAAATCCTTTGGAATATTTAGTGATTAATTTTGTATTTTTTTTTTCTTTACAACAAGGATTTATAAAGTTGAAGAGGGAAAGGGTTTCACGATATTCGATCCCTAGATTTGCATACAACTGAAAAGTTAAAACACACACGAATGTACATTTTTCTTTATTTCATTCATTTTTAATATCATATTTGTCTTTATCCCTTTAAAAGCAAAATGGCATTTCTTGTAGATAAAGGACAAATACTTGATCGCCTGAAACTACCCGAATTGCCACTACAGAGAAATAATATAGTAAATAGGATAAATTAAAATGCGACGAGATAACCAATAAAAGAAGATAAATACAAGGAGATAAAAATTAAAATGCGACGAGATAACCAATAAAAGGAGATAAATACAAGGAGATTAAAAATTAAAATGCGACGAGATAACCAATAAAATTAGATAAATACAAATAGATAAAAAAATTAAAATTCGACGAGATAATCAATAAAAGGAGATAAATACAAGGAGATTAAAAATTAAAATGCGACGTGATAACCAATAAAAGGAGATAAATACAAGGATATAAAAAATTAAAACGCCACCACATTTATCGCTATATACAGTAAACTACTCAATGTAAAGACTCCAAAATTGGTGAAAATACTATTCAAGACATAGAGAGTTACAGAAACATAGATAGATGACGCTATACAACGAAAAACAGTCTAAGAAGATCCAAAATACACATTGGTAATACATAATATTCTAACATATTAAATAGTCAATCACAAGGACCTTATCGGTGCTTACTATCTTGTTCAACAGTAGATTCTGATTGGTCTATTGAGATTCTTATTACATACAAAGAGATACTATCCTTCAAATCTGCCAAGATTATAGGCATCCTCTATAAGCAAGATTTTTTAAGTATCCTCAAATCCAAAAATCACAGGGATTAAGGTCTGGAGAACGAGATGGTTAGGTTGCCGGCAACACGCGATTAATTACTTTATCATTAGTAAAATGTTGCTCCTTTGAGCAGCTATGCGCAGATTCCAATGTGAAGTGGCGCTTCACCTGCAGAAAGGAAACTGAATCAGGACATTAGCGCTATTGCATTTGGGATGAAGCAAAATCTTCAAGCATATGTTGGTACCTGTAAGCCATTTGCATAAGTTCTGAACTCTGCGAATTTCTCGAAGAGCATTTCGTTTGTCTTCATAAAGCAAATTCACAATTGCATAGGGGTCACCCGTCTTTCCCGTGAACTGGGAGTCCCGGTGCGGGCATGGTTTGTTCGTCTGTGTTATATCTGTAAGGTGTGTGAATGTTCCTCCCTGTAAAAAGGGTCTGTGCAAACGAATATGATGAATGAGTAACAAAAGTCGTACTCTTGGCACTACTACAAAACAAGAGACGCTGTTAGGCTTAAATCGCTGACTGCCTCAACGAGCTTGTCCATGGCAAAAGCCATGATAAACAAAAACACTTCACAAGTAAAGCGAAAAGAGATCGATGATAAGAATTGCCTTTTCCCATTTTTACCCCTTTTATGTTCAATTTTAACCAATAATTTGTACCTATTGAAGGTCGCGATGCGAACCCACGACGCTAGGGTCAGTAGCCGAGTAACATAACCACTATATCAAAAGTTGACTTCGGCATCGTAGATGTTATCTGGCTTATGAAGCTAACGCCACCTTACTCCCCCACCATTGAGTCGGCGGAGGAATGAACGCTTTTTTACAGCGCCAAGTGTTATAGCAAGTTGCTGCTTGCGTCAAGTGAGTCTGACGACTTTGCTTTTTGTTTCAGGGAAGTGAGGTTGGCAGCTTTGTTTGCTTTCTTACTTAGCGTTAAATGAATTCGATGACTTTTGCTGCGGGTAGATGGCGCCACGAATGTTGTGAGAGGATGCGTTGTCAAGGTCACTAGTGTACTGTTTGAAAGTCGAGACACGAACCTGCGACATTAAGGCCAGTAGCCGAGTAACATAACCATAACACCAAAAGTCGACTTCGGTATCGTAGTTGTTATCTGACTTATAAAGCTATCGCCACAAATTTATGTAATCTGTATTTAAAAAATTGCAATTACAATAACAGTAACTAGAAAGGAAAAATTCCATACCACATGCATTTTTGTGGGAGTGTGTGCTCATTTATATCTCTTTAGCATGTTTTCTGTTATACAGCACCATCTATCGGTGTTTCTGATTCTAATTTTTTTCCCGAAGTCCGTATCAACATTCCTGGAATAGTATGTTCACCAATTTTGGAGCCCTTATACTCAGTAGTCAACTGTATAAAAAGCTGAGAGTAGGGGTGTTTTAATTTTGATCAATTTGATAATTCTATATTTATTTGTTCCACCCACCAAAAAGCAGAGTTCTGTAATTTTATTGATAAGATAATAGAAATAAAGCTACTTATCATCAAATGAACAAGATAAAACAGAAATATAGCGAATGAAATGGATCAAGTTATATATATGATAACTTTAAAATTTAAATATTAACTTGAAATATATAATGAATTTTAGACTACATGAGACACAATTTTTTCTTGTAGTTTTGTTTGTGTACTAAGATGTATGAACATCAAAGACATAACAAACTTGCAATTAAAATTTGATTATTTGAGATTCTTTTTCTTAACCCTTTGCACTCCGATGGTGCCTTTGACTCACCATTCAAGATTGTGCATCATTTTGAAATTTTATTTATTTATTTTTCAAATTTAAATGTTAAAAATTCCTATATAATGGTTCAGAGATGTAGATTAGTTTTGCAAAGAAATTCGACTTAAAAGATTTGTGTATATTTATTTTTCAAAGCAATAAACAAATATTTGTATTAGGTTAATAATTTTTCATCTAATTATTCTTCGGATTGCAAAGGATTAAAATGTTGTTGAAACAAGTTTCATTAATAAATGAAAAAATAATAATACATATAAAAAGGAATAATAGATAAATGTCCAATATATTAACTAAGCCTAACTAAAAACTAATTTCTAACCTAAACTAAACCTAACTAATTTTCAATTATTGAAAGCGATAATTTTTTAAAGTTTTTCCTACAATTTTAAAAGTAGGTTCAATCATTGAAATGTACAATATTTCAAGTCTTCAAAGTGAACAAGCTTATGTCAAGGAAATTAAAATACAATGTCAGGAACGAAATTACAGTACAGAAAAATGAAATAAAGAGAAGAAAACGAAATGAAATGATATTGATGATGCATTTTATATTTTTAACTCAATGACATAGCCGGCTAAATGACAGACGACAAAAATAGCTGTAAATAACAACAAATAAGGAAACTGCGATTATTAAAAATGGAAGAAAGATCATGCAGTTAGAAGTCGGCTGCAAAAAATGCTATTAGATTAATTTGTATGAAAATAAATACATGACTAATGGCATCATGATTTGGCTCCTTGCCAAATAACCAAAGAAATAAAACGTTTCCTCTCCAATCAACATTTTTCTCCAACAACAACTGCAAAGAAAAACAAAAGGAAATCAATGGAATAAAAATTAGTGCAGAAAGATGTTTAGCACTGATTTTTAATTAATAGTTTTTTGCCTTAGAATAGATTTATTAGCTCTTGAAATGCTCTTACTTTTTAACATTTTCGATCATAAATTTGCTGTGTTTTTAGCTTAAAATCTTATTGTAAAATATCAAGATGTCCTGATTATTAATTATAATTACCAGTGTATAGAATTTTATTATTGTCAGTACAATAAATTTATCTAGTCTACACAAACATCTAGTCCTTTTATAATTATAGATAAATGAATTTTCTCTATCAATTATAACCAGCTTTGAGTGGTTTCTGAAGAAAAAAATTCGGTTATCTCTTGTTACTGTATATATACATTGAATTATGGACCTCAGACAAAATTGGAGAGGCAGAAAGTAAAGAGAATACCAGTATATTAATTTCATAACATAGACAATAAAAACTGATATATAGAGCAAATCTAGCATCTTTATTCAATATAGAGAGTGCAATACGGTGATTAATCACTTGCATATGATTAATTCCCCAGTCAGAGAAAATCAAATTTTATGATGTTTTTTTTCCAAATCACTTATACCGAAATTTGCCATAAAACTTACTATTGTAATTTAATATAACATATGAAATTCCATTTACTTTATCCCTTGAGTGTTTTTATTGAGTGTCTATCATGCCAAATTTCATACCAATAAAAGACTAACTCTTCAATGAATTTCGTTTTTAATTCCATACAGATCTACATTACAAGTGTTCTTATGACGGACAATTTTTTTATATCTGTACGTTTTGTAATAACATTTGCATGCTTTATATTTCTAGAAAATGCCAGACAAAAAGAATTAGTGTTTTCAGATTTTATACAAGGGCCGGAATAGCTTAGTTGGTAAGGCGAGAGATCAGCATCCAACTTGAGCTGCGAATTCGAACCTGTCAGTCGAAGTCTAAGACTATCCATGTGAGTCTGGGGGCTGGTTCATTTTAAATCTGTTGTGATAGCAAAGTCATCCCTTTTGAGAATAATACCAATAGAGGCACAAGGTTAGATGTAATCCTTCTGAATTCAAGATCTAAATTGCAATCTGTGGATGAATGAAACCAATTACAGAATGGAGTCTGCCCATTTAAAAAGAGTTGCGACGTGTCTGAACTAGAAGTCCCTCTGGTACTCAGGGGTCCATACCCATAGGAGCCTATTCTTCCAAGGGGCACGTCGAATCGAGGATGCGATGCTTCCTGTATTGTGGTTGGATCTCGTCACCCTGGTGAGTGCACTAATAGATAGAGGTCATACTCCTCTTATTGATGCCGGGACGTACTTCCTCCGGGGAAAGATGTACCGTGGCTGGTGATGGTCATTAAGACTCAACCACAGTTTTCGCTAATTGCTTCTCCAGTCTGGTCATTTAATTTTTATTGTTAATACATGTGCCTTCGGGGGGAGAGTCGAAGAGTCTGACTATGAATCACCTTCAGAAGCCACCCACCTTCTATTATACAGCGGAATAACAAAACAACAGATGTTATGCATATTTAGAAAGAACACAAATTGTAGTACAAAGACAACATATGAAATGCCCTCCATCTACACAAAGAGATTATAAACAAATATTCATAATTTCAAATAGGAGTTTTCGGAATCATAGTGAAGAATAGGTGAAATCTCGTGTTCAGATTCCTTTTACTTACAAAGGTAAAGATAACTTCTTTTTTGTATATCGCTTGCAGGAAAAAATAAAAAAAAAGAATGATCAAAAGCTTTGCTTCTTTTATTTGTGTTCTTTTCTGGCTTTAAACTTAGATTGCCTGCGTTTGACATACAACAAAATCAACAACAATATTACCCTGTACTTCTTCTTTGTAAATATAAATAAGAAAAATCGAATTCAGTGGTAATACAGCTCATGTGAGACAATGCATGCAGAGCCCAAATCTGCTTTCTTTACCGAAGGCCCTGGGGAGAGAATCATATGTCCCTCTTAGGTGAGAAGCCTAACGCAGAGCCCCCAGTGTTTAGTTCTAGAACATGCTTGCCAATTTTAAGGGATGAGTCTACCTTGTCCAGCCTGAAGATAAAAACGCGAACCTGTGTATATATGAATGCAATTTCTGAAAACTGCTAATCTACTACTTTTTTGTGTTTTCTTAATAAGTTGAACTTATGATTACATCTAACAGCTCTGTAAATATAATAATTAGTCTGTTATTAATCTAGAATTTATTTAATGGAGACTAACATTTACTAAAAACACAATCGTAGTTTAATATTTTTGGATTGATTAGTCCTTTACTTTATTTTTTTAAGCTATATTATTAATATCAATAATTAAGTACACATTGGAAAAATATGCTGTGATTTAAAAGAAAATGACTAAAAGACTGTGATTTTAAAGAAAATGACTAAAATGTATTATAAATTATATGAAGGATATTTTCTAATTATTCAAATACGAGAAATAATTTGCATGGAAATGAAACTGCTAATACAGGAAACTTTATTTTTTTTGTTATTATTATTTTATGTTTAAAGAAAGGAAAATAAAATTACAACTCAAATTGTGATAAAATTATTGAAAAAATCATTCAAATATGTATTAATTTTAATTACAAACATTATTAAAACTAAAAAAATCTTTATCTTGCCTATAAATTATGTATAGGCTATTATCAATGCATGTAATTCAGACCATTCGCTATATACAACATTATAACGTTTTTTTTTTTTTTTTTTTTTTATTTCACGCATGACGCAATTTTTAAAATAAACAATTTATTATCAAGCGAATAATTTATAAATCACAGTAATAAATACTATTCTTTAGGTATCATAATGTCCAAATTTTTGTTTTCTTAATGAAGTGAAGCTATCAGTCTTCATCATTTAGAAAACTTTTTGCAAAATATTGTAAATCAAAATGCACAACATTAATATTCGGATATCGTGGAATAAAATTAATAATCGTTTGGTAGATCTCACTTTGTATTTGAAATTAGATAATTTTTCAGCGATACATAATTTATAAAAATGAATAATTTTATGTTCCATTACAATTAATTACATCTCATTTCTTATTTCCTTTTTTCCTTATTTTTATATTTCGTAAATACTCAAAAGGTCAAATGGAATTAGAAATGTATTCCATTTCTTTTGAAAATCAATCGTTTCTGATTTAATTTATTTCAAAATAGACTCTTAATAAATATAAAACAATATATGCCATTCAACATATAACTTTTCTAAATACTCCCATTCCTTTAATTTGAGCATTGTTATTTTTTTGCACAATAAATGTGATTGCAATAATAATAATATCTGTTTTTTCCATTTTACTTTATAATTTTAATAAGTTATCTTATAGGAATTTTGATGAAATAACACTATTTTTTGTGTTATTCTAAGAAAAAAATTAATTTCTTTAAATAGGCTTTCGTCTCAGAAAGTCTCTGCATTAATATTAATAAAACCTCAGGTGAATTTCGAAAATCAATTTGTCACGTAGAAATAAAATAATTACTTACAGATAATTTGTCTTTTTGACTCGACATAGATTGATTCTTCAACAGTTGCATTACTTTGAGAATTTCAGAAAGTATACCAGCCTAAAATCATTTATATTTAATAACAAAAGTAAAATTGAAAATTCTAATTTGGAATCCATGTATGATGACTGCGCATTTTCTATCCTAACTTTAAAGTTAACAATAATATAAGTGTGAAATGTTTAACGAAATAATAAAACTAATGTGCATTTCATAGAACATAATAAAAAAATTACTGCTCCAATTTGGGCTATTAAAAACCAACGATTAATTTTTAGACTTTTATGCTATTTAATTTTAAGTAAAATATCCAAATATGATGAGTAAAATTTTGTATAAAGTCCTGTACTTGATAATAAAAGCCATTGAAATGATGTTTCCCTTAAATAAGATTTTTTTTCTTTTTAAGAAAAATTGAAATTTTTAAGTCATTGTATTTTATAGTCACATAATTTATATGCTTGTAAGCGTACAGACTGACGGAAGTCAACCATTCGGCGGATTTGGTTAATGCTGGATGGATATCTAGTCATTAGATGATGAATCTATATACCAAATGTTTTCTACCTAGCTTTCTTGGTTTCGTTTTTATCATATAAAAATAATTATAAATAAAATGATCATAAAAAATATATTTAAAAAATACAAAAATATAGATTTCTCAACAATGTATTTTATTTAAAATTTGATAGAAATATTCAAATTTGAGTTAAGGCCGTATACCAAATTTCATCTGTTTAGTTCATTTTTATTATCACTGTAGACATTGCTATTTTTTTACAGATAAACGGACTAAATACTAAAATTTTCTGAATGATCGTATACGTGAACATAAAAATAGGCTGCCTGTCTAATAACGCTATCAAGTTAAAATACATCGAATTCAATTTCAGAGCAGATCCTTTTCAAATCAAATAAATTCTCATGAAATTTATTATAAAAAAGATTGAAAACAATTCATTCTGTAATGAATAAATTTCTTCAACAAATATAAATGAGAATCTTGACAACTCACAAGAATCCTGTCTTAGAAAAATGATTTGGTGAAAAAAAATTGTTTTAGAGATTGGAATTGATCTATCTTTAGTAATAAATCACTTTCATTTTTGATACATTTAAAAAAAATTCACAAAATATATTTTTCCTGTCTAGTCGTCATCTTTTTATATTGACTTTATTTCACCTACAACTAATCTTCAATTCCATTGGATATGTGTGTTATGATATAAATTGAAATTTTTAACAATAGGATTTTGCTATAGCATCATTTAAATTTTCAAGCAACAATGTTTGATGGATTGGCAACATTTCTATTTTTTTATAAAATTATTTTACCAAACTTTTTGCAGCTTCTACTAAAATAAATTAGTGGTCTACATTTTTTCGTGTTGTTCGATTTTTACCTTTTAAGATATGAGAACATGATGTTAAGAGTTAGGAGGTTTTGATATCTCCAAAATTTAAGGAAAAAATATTTTTACTTGCTTTTGCCAGTATTCCATTATTATTATGTATGTTTTTTTTTGACAGCAGTTACATTTTTAAAGGTCGACCTACTTTTACCAATATTGCATTATTATTATTATGTTTGCCTCTTTGTCAGCAGATGCAATTTTAAAAGGTCGACGTGCTTTTACCAG
>JAOUZG010037808.1:0-13580 GCA_026289955.1 Argiope argentata
TTCATTGATATTTGAGAATTTAATGAGTGATATTATAGTTATGTTAATGATGATGCACAAATTATGACGAACAAATTAAAGATAAATTTACAGGAACAGATTACACTAATGATATTCACAGACAACTTAAAAGTGCGTCTTTTAAACAACACGTCACAATAGCTTGTCATCAGCCCGCCACCTCTTGGCGTCAGCTGACAGCAACTTTCGTTTCCTCAGGCTAGAGGTGCTGTTCAATGGCGGTAAGTGAGGTATCTTGCACCACATACATGCGATGTATAAGTTAGGTGAATATGTAGGAATTTCTAGACATTTGCATTTAATAATCTTTATTTTTACCAAGAAAAATATATTCTTAAAAAAAAAATCTCTAGAAGACGCTATAGGAGAATCCCAATTATAGACGGTGTTTGAATTTCTAGCACAAAATTACATCCAATCACAAACAGTTATCGAGTCAAGATAAAGGAAGTTCCATACACTGTTAAAATTACGCTTTCTGAAGAAGAAGAAAAAGAAGAAGGGGGAAAGCAGCTTTGAGGGTTTTGATTTTAGTCGATATGAAAATTTTACTTCAAAGTTTGAAGTTATAATAATAAGATTTCGAGGTGCGTAGAAAAAATTGAAAGCAAGTGCAATTCATTAAATTATAGAATGAGTACTTTCATTTTTGAAATTCAGCAAAGAATTAATTTTCTTGCACGGAAAAATTGAACTGATCACATAAGTAAATTTGAATCAATATTAAAATGTTTTATGAAATTAATTTTCCTTTATGTAAACTAATGCAGTAAGAGCTTTCATTCTTCCAGAAGCCACTAGTGTCTGTAGGCAATTCGATTGCAAACCAGGGCAATGTGTTAAAGAATTTGGAGCGGAGAAGTGCCTTTGTCCAGCCGGATATACAGCAAAATATGATAAATGTGTGGGTAAGAATGATTTCGTTTCCTCGCCGTAGCAAAACTATTTCAATTTCTACTTTTGGCGAATATTAAGCTTTATTAATTACATTTCTTGTATAGGATAAAAGACTTTGATGATATTTTTTTTAACCAAACAAAAATCAAAATTGGCAAATTAAACTCTTTTTCTTTCTTTTTTTTTAAAGATAATTGCTAACAGTGAGGATATTTCTATAGCAAATAATACTCTTGGAATGACTAGCTTAGGCCAGAGAAGCGTTATGCATGCAAAGCAGACTTTATTTTAAAATCACATTTAATCACTCCGCATAACCAAATATACAGCGATGCCATAATGAATGTTTTTTATATTTATTATTCTCTTGAACCCATTCAATGGCTCCAAAGGAAACAAAGCTTCATTGATACATTCTGTGAAACAGAAGAAAATAATAATAATAACTGTAAAATTTTAGTCGATAGGTAGCGTTTTACCAATATCTTAGTCAATTGAAAAATTACTGTCCCAAAATTGAGTATTTTATTTGAACACGGCCGAAATCCAATTCTGAACTTTATATTATTCTATTCTATGATAAATATACAATAAAACAATTAAATTAAAAAAAACACTGTAGTTAAAATAAATTGTATTATGAATGTTTAATTATTAATTGGCAGTTGGAATTTCAAACGAATTTTATCTAAATTTCTACAGAACGTACACAAGAAGGAGCATTTTAATAAATAGTCTAATTTAAATCTATCAGTACAAATTTGGACGGAAGGCAAAAGAATGCATAGTTTCCGGAGAAAAACTTGAGAGAATTTTAATCTTAAATTAGAAAATCTACAAAACAAACAAGGATTTTTTTTTATAGAAATCTGTAGGAAAGATTAATAATAATAGAGAGATCCATTTAAGAATCGATAAGAAACATTCATGATACGGATTCGAGCCCCTAACACAGTAACAATTCAAAAAATTCTATTCTTGGGATCCTGAGACACACAATACTGAATTATTTTAACATAATTATTTTTTTCGGCCAATTTAGCCAACCATTTCGTCATCATTCTTACGAATTGGCATATTTCTTCACAAACGTCTTTCATCGATTTGCAAACTTTTCGACGGTTTTAAAAATTTCCTCTCAGCTGTAGACAATCATCAAAGGAATTTTATTGTTCTATTTCTAGAGATTTCACTCCATGTTCCTGGAAAACTAACAACTGTCATGCTGATGGTCATAGTTTCGGCGGCGTCGGTCATTTTAACGACACTGTTTGGAGTTGGAATTTGCTATTACTTCTCACAACGTAGCTGAAACTGCGTGTGCCATTTCCTAAAAGAACCATTCAATAAATCAAGTCAAAAAAAGCAAAGCCTTTTTCTTTTTTTTAAAAAAAGTATATTAATCTAAAAAATACGCACACTTATGGAATTTTATGTAACAAACTGGAATAAACACACGTTTGAGAAAGAGGACATTTTAAAATCGTTTTAATACAAATTGTGATTTAAGTAAAATTTTATTAATTTTAAAGTAACGCACAATAAATTATATATTCAATTAAAGGTGGTTAAGTAATTAATAGATAATACAGTAATAATTATTATTTCAATGATTGTTTATATGGTGTATGGCAAGAAATATTTTTCAACGGAATGATGGGTAATAATAGAAAAGGTAAAATTAAGAATATAGTTTGAATGAAGTGGGCCACATTAGTAATGACAGTAGATTTTCGAATTGCAATTTAAATCTCATACACTCTATAACAAAAAAATTGACCTACCAAGAAGGAGTTGTCCGATTGAGACGAATATTGATGGATAGGAAGACAAAGTACAGAATAGTAAATGATGTAAATCTCAGAATAACCGAAAAATTTATTTCAGAGTTACGTTAACAAATTCAATAAGGTGTTGACCCGCCTCTAGCCTGGATACAAGCTGCCACACGGCGTGGCATAGACCGATAAAGCTTCCGGATGGTCTCCAGCCAAATTCGCTCTAATTGTCGAAAGAGGTCATCAACATTCAGTGGCAGATGATATCGTCTTCCCATCATATCTCAGATATGCTCGAAGGGAAAGTGATATGGCAGGCCAAGGAAGTGTTTGACAAACTTGCAGACAATTCATAGCAACATGTGCCGTATGCGGTGTGGCATTGTCTTGCTGAAAAACCAGCCGAAGGTACTACAAAAGGAACCGTGGCAAAACAGGTCTTTGGATATCGTCGATGTACAGCTGTGCAGTAACTGTACCTCTAATGACGACCAAAGGGGTCCAGCTATCAAAGGAAGTGGCAAACCAGAACACAATGCTTTGTTCGGGGTCGGTGTGACGTGCAATAGTGAAAACAGAATCCCCCCCCCCCTCTGCCCTGGGTATCTCCAAGCATGTTTTCGATGATCGTCAGGCCACAATTAGAAGCGGAAATCGTTGCTAAAGACTATACGTCCCCAGTCGGCATCATTCCTACCTGATCGAGCCATCCACCACTGTAATCTGGCTAGGCAGAGAGTAGGCGCGAGCGTAGATTTCGCTGTCTCAACCGTCTGTGAATGGTCATGGTGAACACTGGTAGTTTGGGTTGATAAAATGAAGAAGACGCTGTGACAGCTGATCGGACAATCACTCAGTCCTCACGATCTGTTGTGGCCCTAGGTCTACCGCTACCATCCTGACTCTGAACTCTGCCCTTTTCCTCCCATCTTTGACAGCATCTTCGAATCGCTACGACTCAATTGACGAATGATTTTCCAATTCGTCTAACCGGCCTCTTTCAATCCAATGATACAGAGATCTTAGCCAGAAAGGAATTGTAATCAGTTATTTAGATGATCTCGTAACTTCAGCGAAAAACGAGAAAGAATGGTTGGAAAAATTCAAAATTGTTCTCGAAGTTGTCAAATAAATACGAATTACAAACTGAATTCAAGAAATACCAATTTAAAAAAAAAGTTTAATCACGTATTTCCGCAAATATATTTAAGACTATTCAAAGATAGCCAAACCACTTAGCGATTTAACGAGAAATGAAAACCTCTTTGGGTTTGGAGCTCATCAAAAAGAAGCATTTGAGAAGTTGAAGAAAATCATGTCTGAAGGCCCACTTTTGCATATTTACAAGTTTGGAAGAAGAACAGAGCTGCATACAGATGCTTGTAAACAAGGGTACGGTGCAATTTTATTGCAAGAAGCCGACGATGGAAAATTACACCCAGTTTACTACATGTCGAAGAAGACAAATTCCGCAGAAGAAAAGTACGACAGTTACGAATTAGAGGTACTTGCAATTATCAATGCATTAAAAAAAGTTTCGTGTTTATCTTTTAGGTCAGAATTTTAAAATTGTAACTGACTGTGCGGCATTTCAGAAACTATGCATAAAATAGATTTAATTACTCGCAAAGCCAGATGGGCACTTCAATTAGAAGAATTCGATTGTGAACTAGAGCACAGAGCTGGAAGTCGGATGAAGCATGCGGATGCTCTGAGTCGATATCCAATAATGATGATCTGTGATGACACATTGGTTTTAAAGTTAAAAAAAAAAAGCAGAGATAACACACAAACATTTAAGTTTTTTCTAGAAAAGCAAGAATACGAAGAATTTTTTTAAGCGGAATGGTATACTCTACAAACACTTAAATGGTTGAGAATTAACCATAACCCCTAAAGCAATGGAAGCTTAGTTAATTAAATTGATTGACGAGAACGATCACTGCTCAGTAGCGAAAACCGCAAAAATTTACAGGAATTTTTTAATACCCAATTGAACCAAAATCATGAAACAAGGAATATCATTGATATATTTTCACCATAGTAGACACATTTATCAAATTAATTTGGGTATATCATATCAAAACTGTGTCTGCTAAAATCGGATTGGAAAAGTTAAAACTACAACAGAAATCGTTTGGAAACCCTATAAATATTGTCACTGCCAGAGGTTCAACATTCATTTCAAAATTATTCAATAACAACTGTACTGAAGAAAACTTGCAACATTTACAAATAGCAACAGGTGTTCCTTGAGAAAACGGTCAGGTTGAACGAATAAACAGAACTTTGATTCCCGTCCTCACCAAGCTGTCATTGGATGACTGAACAAAATGGTACAAATATATCGATATTTCACAAAGAAAACTTAACAGACTATATATCGAAGCACTAAATGTACACAGTTCAAAATTTTAGTAGTAACCAAAACGTGAAAAAATGAAGGTATTTGAATCAAAGATCTACTGTTAGAAGAAATGACAGAACAATTACAAGAACAACGTGAATTTCTAAGGAAAGATGCCAAAAAGAACATCGAAACCATACAATCTGAAAATTGAAAGACTTGCAACAAAAGAAGAAAAAGAGCTTCAACATACAAAGAAGGTGATTTAGTAGCAATCCAAAGTACTCAATTTGGAGCTGGACTAAAACTAAGACAGAAGTTCCGAGTTCCTTATAAAATAACTGAAATGAATTCTAAAGATAGGTATGAAGTGAAAAAAATTGCTCAGCATGAGGAATCGAACTCTACCGCCAAATCAACTGATTTAATGAAATCTTTTTATACTAACTGATTTTTGAATATTAGTTATTATTATTCTTAATCTTTCTCACGTTATACCCTTTTGAGAAATTAATTGCTATTGTACGGTAAATCTCGTTGCAATTAATTATCTTATATTCGCTTGCAACAATTATCATATTTCCATATCATTTCTTATCATTCTTTAACAACCTATTCAAAAAATTTTCGTGATTAGATATTTAGTTAATTGACAGTCACAAAATAAAATATTTTGGAATTTTTATGCGCTTTATTTTAGATCCCAAATTGTAAACATTAAGTAAACAACTTTTCATATACTTTTATACATTCGTAAATCATCAAATTTTTTCATTGATGCTGAAACTAGTTTGTTAATAAAATGTAAATTCGTGTTAAAGTAATTTAACTCTCAACATTATGTAAGAGCAAAGAGAAGAGTTCTGTCAGGGGAGGGTGATTCTGTAGGTACTCACAGAACTATTTTGTTTTCCGATCATTTCATTATGTTGTCCCATTGTAAGACATGATTAAAAGCAAGAATTGCAAAAGGTTAGATCATTCCCCAGAAGACTATAATTTTCATTAATGCAGCATAGCAGATCAACTCCATCTGTTGAGATTTCAAAACACCAATTAATATTCAAGCAAAGACCTACTCATCCCCATTCCACGAATTATGTGGTAGGTTGTTCCAGTCACATCATGCATTTTTTTAAAGATTTATACCATCCTCCTAGTGGGAAATATCTAACTTTCTATTTCTTTCAAATCTCCATATTTTAATCCATTTCCTATATCCCTGTAAATACACCCTCTTGTAAACTTTTCGCTTTACCTTTAAATAAAAGTCCTTTCATCCTTCGTTTCTATTATTTTAATCTTAGTTTTGAAAATAAACCTATACACTTTTTTAAAAAAAGACATTTTGCCACTAAAATCTCCACCATTTGAAGAGTCTAACATTTTTTGGAAGAACTGGCGAGACTCCCAATTTTGTAGTCAGAATCCATACAAATTATATTAAATTTAACCAAATATTTTGAAATATATACAATATACTGGCATTAAAACTAAAGATATAAAATTAGCAAAATGATAAAAACTTACAGAATTATTTTTTTCTTATTAAATGTTCAGTTTAAAAACAATAACACACAGACAATAATAAAGTACTTAATAATATATTTAAAATAATTATTTGCACCATTAGTTTCATCATATTACATGGCTTGTTTTGCAAGTGTTTTTTTCAGCAAACACTGAATAAAAATGTAAAAATATACAAGGAATCAATAAAAAGGAAGCCTTAGAAAAATAACATTTAATAGAAATTTCATATTGCAGCTAACAAAATTAAATACATGCATATATATTTCTAAAATATTAAAGATTTTTTGAGATTTCATAACTAGCATTATGGATTTCAGGTTCATATGTCAGAAGTACTATCAACACCCAAAAGTGCAACAGTAACTGGAAAAAAATAAATAAAAAACATCTTAAAAATAAAGAAACAAAAAAAAAATGACACATTTTTAATTGAAAAATCTTAACAGCTAGCTATAAAGGAATATGAAAAGAAAAATATTTTTTAAGAGATACAATTCAAAGAATGAAATTTCTACAAGTGAAAAATATTTATTAAGAAGTCAATATTCTCTAATAAAATTATTTAGCAATAATACAACATAAAATTATTTAGCAATAATACAATTAATGTGATTAATCAACATTTTCTCTTATGAAACACAAATGAAAAGAAAGAAAGAAATAATTTAAGATTGTAAACTATCATTTTCAGAAGGAATACTAATAAAATACAGTTGTTGACACTAAATAAATAAATAAAATTTCTGTAATTTATTGCATTTTCACAAAATTAGTATTGATGGAAATGGTTTAAAGGTACTGGTTTGTTGAGATAAACAAACTAACACATTTAATTAATTACAAATTTTAAATTTTTTTTTCATTAAATAAATCAAGATTTTATATCTCTCTCTCTATATATATATATTAGCAGTACCCACACATTTCATGGGATAGAATCCAAGAAGGAAAATTAGCTTTTGAACTTAAATCTAGCTTCCACCTGATATGATATGAGCATGTTACGCAACAATAAACAAACATAAAAATATATTCAAAAACTATCAAAAATTGCAACAAATTTTTTTATAGCACACATTAAACATTTGAAGAATTAGTTTTCAAAACTCTGTAACTCTTGAAATTATCATCAAAATTTTATTGACAAGTTAATTTTATTACAGCAAATCAATTCAGTAAATAAATAAAAAAAGGAAGGAAAAAAATTGAGTTAGTGCTTAATTAACTAAGTTAATTTAATAAGTCAATCAGTTTCTCATTCAAAATACAACTATCTTTTTGAGTTTTTTTTCCCATTGAAACAAAGTTTATGTAGATGGGATAATTAATAAAAAAGTTAGGCAGATATTTTATTGTTGACAACTGTACATGCTGATTAATAATACAATTTCTTCTATGCTATGTAAACTATAACATTTATACCATTTTTGCTTTTTTCACCAACTATTTAATTTAAAAAGAAATCATATAAATAATCTTACCATATAAATAATTACAAAAACTCTTGTTATTGGATACCGCCGGAAAAAAACCCCTAAACGTATGCTGTATGGAGAGAAGAATATCAATAATAATAAAAAAATAATAATAATACATATGTTCAATTCAAAGTAGAATGCAAAAAATAAAATAATAATAAAGTTTAAATAGACTTGCCATAATTTGATCATAAATTCCTGATACAAAAAACAAAAGTGAAAATTGCTGTGTAATAGTTTTATAAACATTGAAAGACATTCTGCAAGAAAAAATTGGCTAACTTATGTAAATTTTTAAAAATTGTAAAGATGCCCTCCTTCCCCCAAATTTCATTATGCATACCTTAGTTAAAATGGATTCATTTGTCATTGCTATTAAAAAAGTCATTGATAAATAAGAACTAACTTATAATAAAAATTTGGAAATCGACTAAAAACTTCCTATTGAATGTAGAAGCCAAATTAAAAAAGATCAACATATATATTTTTGAATATTTCAACAAAAGAAAAAGATCAATGCTTTCTTCTTATTAATTATGTTTAATAGCTTTCTTCTAGAAACATAATTTTTTAAAATAGCATTTTAGTAAAAAGAATCAAAGTGACCATTACAATAATATGATATGGAAGATGGGAAGAGTGAATGGTTATTACCTAAAAGAATCAATGCTACTATAAACTCGCTTTACTTTTCTTGTCAAAGCACTATCAAATGGATTTTCAAGGAATACAGCTTTAGATTTTCTTTCTAAATATGAAAACCAAAAAAATAATTATATATCAAAAAGAAATCTTAATGATAACAACTGATTTATAAATCAAAATATTACTTCACAAGCATTATTAGTAACATATATAAATACAATAAAATTTTTGTATTTTCTTAATTGTTCTTATGTTTGCTTATAAAAAGTTAAAAACTTTGACAAAACAGCATATAATATTAAGTAATTACCATATGAGAATAATTAAGAACCTGCATTTTTTTAATTCATGATTTTCAATTAAGGCTGTAGAAAGATTTTAATTACATCAATACTCAGTTCTCACTTAATTTGTAATTCAAATATGTTCATTTTGATATAAAAACATGAGACTTCTATAAAGAGATTATGTTAAATGCAGAAAGACAAGAAATTATATTTAAATATGATTAATTTTTTTAAATATAAATTATTTTTATTCATGGATGATAATATCTGACACATATTTTAGATTCACCACAATTTTATTAAAAACTACAAGAATGCAATGGACATTATTGCATCCAGGTTTAAAAATGGCAAAATTTCAGAAAATAAGATAATAACTTTTAATAAATCTGTTAGGATTTATTAAAAATCCTAATATTGACTATGGAATGCAGTTCAGGCTAAAACTTCTCGAATACAAGAGTGGAAATATTTGCAAAAAAGAACTTTTCTTTATTATTATTAAAATATAAAACTCTAATCTAAAACTCTGATCTTGGGAATATTACACCACTCGTCAAGCAATGCTCTCCCACCTTCCGGTAGACATGTAAAAGGTGGTTGACGGGTTGCAACTTGTCAGTAAAGTATGCCCCACACATGCTCTACTGGATTCATATCTGATGAGAATGCTAGCCAATCAATATAGGTGACATGCTCCGATCAGAGGCATTCGTTTACGTTTGCACAGTGAGGATGGGCTTATTCATTCATAAACACATCCATGGCACTCCGAAAAACACATACATGTTGTTCCATTTTTGATGGATCTAGCCTATCACGGTTCCAATTTGAACATGCAGGTCAGTTCTGGAACTTAGAATAATTCCTACTAAAATGAGCAATCCTGCACCATTGCCAGGATGTTGCTAAATGATGTTGTCTTGGTGGTAACAGATACTTGACACTCTCCATATGAATGTCCGGATAGGATCATACTGCCAGCTAAACATGGACTCATCAGGAAACATCACACACACCCATTGTTGAGGTGTCCACAATGCATGCTCTCTACTCCAGGCTAACCACAGGTGACAGTGATTTGTAGTAACTGTAACATCTACACATATTACCATCAATTTGGAATATTTGTCAAAGCCTGGAGATGACACTCTTGACGATTCTAAATTCCTTAGACACTTCTCAGTGGGTATGCTCACATTCCAAATGGCCCATAATTTTACAATATAAAAAATCATCCAAATGCGTCCATTGTGTTGTAACTATACGGTTATTATACTAAAAAGCTTATTAAGCACTTGCAAACAATTTTACTTCTTTGCCTGTATTCCTTATACACCATCAACTTATCCTTTCATTATTGTGACGTACCATTGGTGTCATCTGGTAACTTCCTGCAATTTGCATATGATTTTTGAAGATGTGTGAAGTCATTTTACGAGTTATGTATGTATCTTAGAGTTTGATTTACGCATGAGTCTGAATTATCCATAATTTTTGGATATGAAAGTATATGGCCATCTACAATTTACAGTATGTATCAAAAAGATATAAATTGGTAATTTTTCAAACAAAAATTAAATAACAGATTACAATGATGCAATAATTGCTAAAAATATAAGAATATGGAATCATAATTTAAGCATTATAGGAAATAATTATAGTGTAAGTTTTGCAAAACAAATTTTAAAAAAAGGCTGTTTTAAGAATAAATGAACTTTTCAAATATTTTGTATTTAAATTCAAATTTTGATTGACTTCTTCCAATTATCTAGGCAATCCTATGAGGCATGTTTCCATCTGGTGTATGAGGCATGTATAGCTGCAATGAGAATAAACTCGGCTAAACTTGTGGCATTAATTTCCAAATAGTCTAAAATTGATGATCATGGTCATACAACTTTCATGCAAATACTTTATAATGGTTTTTAATAAGATTTAGGTCTGGGCTAATAGCTGGTTGGTAAGGTAGAACTTATTTTTCAACTATGAAAATTCACTTATTTTGATTCTTTATATGAAAAAGAAAATGAAAGTTAGCGAATCTGAAAATTATTCTGAGATGTAATGTAGGTATAAATGTAGTATTGAAGTTTCTAATATATGCATAAAATTTATTTTGTAGAGGAGTTAGATGATTGCATACAAAGATCATTTACTGATAATTGACAAGAACAAAAACTGAAGTGCAGTAAAGGGGAAAAAATTATGGTAAAAGAAATTAAAAATACCTAAAGGATTAAGAGGGAATAGGGACGAAAAATTATAGTTGATTTACAATTTGCAGCAGCTTTGGATCAAACAAAAGTATCAGGTTGAAAAGCCGCTTCAGTTACAGCAGAAATCACCAAAAACTTAGGATACAAAATTGATTAATTTGCTATAAGCATAGAATTAATGCTCTACCTGAAAATAGAGTAAATCCAATAATAGAGTAAATCCTGAAAATAGAGTAGAGCCATTCCAATTGATTAGAAATATGCCTTCAATAAAGCCTAAATTTCAATCTAATATACCTCTGATTATCCCTTAGGATAGTAAATTAATCATTGATCATCGCCGATAAAAATTTCTGGAAAAGGAATTTCTCAACTACTTCTATTTGGAACAGGAGTGAAACAAATTGCAACAGTTTTTGAAGCTATTGAATGCTGAGGCAAGTCAAACAATGTCTGCCTCATATTTTTGACAAAGCTCATTCAAATACTGGTCGTAATGCTGGTAAAGTTTTCTTCTAGAGCAAAAGTCTTAAAAGGAGCTCTTCACTAGAATGCAGGCATCTTGTGATGAAATTGATCAGAGGTTCAATGTTTGAAATATCCATGGAAGCTGTATCTTCCTAAGTTCCGCTATTCAAATGTTTCAAAGAATATTGAAGATTTATCAACATTGACCAATAGGAAACTGGAATAACAAATGAAGCAGTGGCTAAACTTATAAAGGATATTAAAAAAAATACCCTTGACAACCAAATAAATAATTTGAACAATCTCACAACTTATAAGGAATAATAATAGATTACATGTAAATGCTATACATAACTCATATTTTTAAATGAAATTTTGTCATTGTAACAAACTTTGAGATGCATTCTCTAAAACCCCAAAATTCCTGTTTTAAATTTCACATTTTGAGTTGTTTTTCAAAATCATAACGATTAGAAAAGTAAGACATACTAAAAATAATGAAAGTATCTTTTAAATATAAATAAGCACCATTGTACTGGTCAGTCTTTATCAGTCACTTGATTCTGAATAAGCCAAGCTCTTGTTGAATAGCAGCTATACATTGACACATTGTCCCATTTGGAATTTTCAGTTTCCTCTTCTTAAGGGTTTGAATTGGAAGTAAGTGGATTTTGAAGACATACTGATAATCCACAGAACATGGTTGAGCATTAAGAAAAGCAATATTCATTGTTCTGTCAAAACAGAACACACTTTACATTATAACAGAAATCTCTTTTTACAGCTGATTAAAGAAGTTCTAGCTGTAGATAATGCCACTATTATGTTTGACCATCAGAGCCATCCCAATTGATTTTTTCTCCCATTACTAAAGAAAACAATTAACCATTCAACCGTCTCTCTCCCTATATATATTCATAGCCCCAAAGATTCATGCCATTCTATGATGCTAGTATTTAGAGAATTTGCTTGCCTATATGTCACAGTGAATAGTAGATCTTGAAATAAATAAAATAAACATTGAAATTTTAGCAATTTTATGAATTGACATCTTTTGGGTTGACACTGATAAGCAAATTTTCATTACCTTGTCATTAAAATGTCCTTTTTACGACCTGAACACTTTTTTTTGTAATTGTATTGTTAATTTTCAATAAAATTTCTCAATTTCCTCATACGGTATGCTATATCAGTCATTAAATGCTAAATTTTAAATATATCAACTGCTAAGAATTGAATAAAGTGAAGCATTTTACATCTATTTGCACACTGAAAAATGGCCATTTATTTTATACTTTGAAATTTTTATGCAATGTGCGAACAATAATTAAACAGACATTTTAATTTTTTGATAGAATGATTATTAAAGAGAACCTTTTTATTGTCCATATATTTTTTGAGCAGCTTATTCTGAATTAAAAATTTTTTAGAAAAAAATCTTGTTTTATGTTACAATTTCATATGCTAATTCTTTTTGTCATGATTATTGAGTCATATTTTAACTGTTAATGTAAATAAATCATTTGTCCATATAATCTTGATATGTATGATATATATTATTGATATGTATGATATATATACTTGATATATATTATCAACTTAAAGTTTCATACCTCTTTTAGTTAGTATCATGATTCCAATTATAATTCCAATTTTAGAAATCTTTTAATAAAATGAATAACAATTATTTAAACCATCCACCTACTAAAAACTTTAATTTGTCTCTTAAACTTATGAAGTTAAAAATCAATCACATAAGTAAAACCCAATGAAAATTTTCATACCTAAGTCATTATTGTTGATTCCCACATATGCATGTTGCTGCAAGCCATAATTCAAAGCTTCATTCAGTTGTTGCTAATAATAATAATAATAAAAAAGATTATATATATATATATATATATATA
>JAOUZG010037808.1:19015-55810 GCA_026289955.1 Argiope argentata
ATAAAGATTTAAAAATACATTTATTGACATACATTGAAGTATGAACTTAACAAACATTATAATACTAAGTCAGTAAACTTAACAACTACTATAAATGCAAATGATTATCAAAAGTGAATAATGCTGATAATTTTTTCCCCAGGTAATTTCATTCATGTTACTTTTTTTATAGGAGCTATTTTGAAGTATAATGTGATGAAAGTTGATCATAATGCTAATACACTATTTTACAAATTTGTAGCGCCAGCCCTATAATCTAGAAAATATCCTTCTAGCTGAAGGGTCCCTTTTGCTCAATTGGTATGATACTTGGCTACTGGCCCAAACGTTGCAGGTTCGTACTGTGACCTTCATTAGCCACATTGGTGACCTTGGCAACGCAACCTTTTGCAAGTTCCCATCTACCAGCTAACAAAGCCATCGCTAACTCAACGCATCAAAAAGCCGTTGCTAACTTGACACACCAATGCACTCGCATGCTTGCCATACGCCTGGCGCTTTCAAAATCGTTCGTCTCTCATTCGACTCACTGGTAGGGGAGTACTGTAGCTTCAGCCTTATAAGCCAGAAAATATCCTTCGAGCTTAAGGGATCTACAGGCCCAAACATCGCAGGTTCGTACCGCGACCTTCACTTGCTACAAATTTAATATACATTGTAAACATCTAAGCTATAATAAATTTAATATGCGTTAATAAGAATAAAGTTGGCCTCTGATGAAATCAACTTTAGTATCACTGATTTAACTAAGGTTGTGTATTTATTGAAAAATTCAGGTCGAATAATTTCTAGTCCAACTTGAAAGATAAACATTATTAACAAGAAAATATGTTAATATTAATTTTGATGGTTATAAATAGAAGTGTTCTTTTTAAAAATTAGACAGAGATAAAAATGTTGAATTAATTGAGCAGTGTGATTTGAACGACTTTCTTAAAAAAACAATAACTATATTCAGTAATACTTTCCATAAAATCTTTTTTAGGGGAAAAAACTAAATCTATAGTATAGACAGTGAGTTTGAAAAATTATTAAACTGGTTAAAACAATATGATAATATTCTAAAAAAAATTAAAAGTTAAATGTTCTTATAAAGTTTTAATTATTTTGCTACTATAAAAAGCATTGTTATAATCAGAAATGTATACATTTAAAAATATAATATGTTGCTTTTAAATTTAAGACCAATGAGTAAACAAATGAAAATATTGAAACTTTTAATTTATTACTTGCAATATTCTTTGTGCCTTTTGTTTATAATCATTATATTCCTGTTGCAAAGCTTCAAAGTTTCCAGTTGACTGCTTGAGCTGATTTGAAAGATCTTTGCTTCTTTCTATAAAAGGATAAAACAAATGTAATTATTAAGCAGTAACAAATGTAGAATGAGTTTTAAGCCTTAATATTCATCCATTCTACAAATTAAAGAAAACTATTGAATGTTTAATACAGTTGTTTAGATTACTCTCCCCCCCTCCAAAAAATGTTGGAACTTTAGTCAATTTTTGAAATAAAGCAATAATTACTTAACATTAGATTATTTTTGAAATTTGTTTCAACAGTTTTCACAATTATAAATCATAATTTTGATAAAATTTGTCACTTTTAAAAATTAAGAGGAAAACACCAATAAATATATTTTATTAGCACATTATAATGATTCATTTTTATAATATCGGCTTTAAAGTACAAGCAAAATAGTGACAAGTCTTCTTTCTTTATCAAAATGATGACAATAAAAAAAATATATGTAAATTTCATTATAAAAATTAAATCTCCATTAAGACTAAATAATGAAGGGGAATTCTTTTTGATTCAGAAGAATCTTGTTTAAATTATCTCAAAATTCAGTGATATAAAAATGTATGCAGAATTTTCAGCAAATATTGAATTTGGTAAATTGTACTGAGTTTTACGATAGTCAGAATCAAGATATAATTTCATGAAACTGAGATTTGTGAAGAAAGGAAATGATTATACTCTGTTTTTCAGAGGAAAATAATTCATCTGTAGAGGCAAAAGGCTGTCAAACTGTGCGATTAAATTCAAACTGGAATCTTCATTTTTATCTTTTTAAATTTTAAGTAGCCAACTAATTACAATATAATAGTAGATTTTTTATTTTGATCAACACAGATCGAAAAAAATAATAGGATGTTAAAGTTATATATAGCATTAAGCCACTTTGATACAATACTACTGAATATGTTTTCCTGTTTAAATAATTAGATCTTTAAAATACAAAATTTCTTAGAATAATAAATAAAAAATGAAATAAAAAAAAGACAACTAATGATCAAGAAAATTAATATTTCTAAAGTTAAAGATATGAGATTTTAACCGTAATTAACAGAATTAGCAACAGTGAAGTAAAATGAAATATATAAATTGATACTTCGAAAAGAAGAAAGAAGAAGAAGAAGAAGAAGGGGGACCCCCCATGAATTTTAAAGACAAATTAATGTTTGCAATTTAAATTTCATAACATGATAAATATTACCATTTACTTCATTCCACTTTTTTTGCAAAGATGAATAAGAATCTACTAAAAGTCGATGCTCTTCTTCCATTTTTGCAATTTTTTGCATGTGATCATTCTATAAATAATTGAAAGCAACTGATTAATTATTATTAAATAATAAAAGAAGCATAAACAATAATTTTGATAAACAAGATATTATTTCATACTTTTCATACATAAAAAATTAGAAAACAATTATTAAATATGATTTATTTAGGATATGACATTAAAAAATATTTTACTTGATTTTGTTGCATCGCTTCTTTTATTTTGTTCAACTCAGCTTCAGAATGCTGTAACTGTTCTCGAAAAACTTCAATTGTTTTGTTCTGGAGTGATGCACTTTGGGCATGTTCTTTAATCAGCCTGAGTAAAAATGTAATGGCAAATAATATTCAAGTATCAAATTTTAGATTGACTAATTGAAACAAATACTTAAAATTAAATTTCATTTTTAAGGAATTATAAAGATCACAAATATGCTATTTTTTAAATGTATGTTTTGTTGATAAATATAACATTACAAATTTGAGTGCTGAGAAGTGCTATGGGTAAAAATTTGAAAATTAATTAAATTTATATAATACAAAAAAAAAAAAACATATTTCATAGATATAGAGATATCATATTCTTTCAAATAAACATATTTAGTTATTAAGTATTTATAGCTATTAATTTGTCATTTTTTATATTAAATTTTCAGCAAATTTATTTAATAATAAGCTAATGTTTTTCCTTTTATTTTTCCGTAAAAAATATGAATAATAAATAATTAAAATATGACTTTTTAAATAATAATTTTAAAAAGTAATAACTTTATTATTACCTATCATTTTCAGCCTCTAATTCTTTTCCATGATTCCTTTTAATTTGCAGTTCCTGGTCAGCTTCTTGTAACCTGACTTTTAAGATGGCCAACTGAGAATCTTTTGCTTCAATAGCAGCTGTTAGGTCCTTCTCTCTTTCTCGCAATTCTCGAATGGTTTTATCACTGCTGGACATCTGAGAATTCCAAGAGTCCACTTTCTTTGACATTTTTGTTTCTTTAACCAAAATAAGAAGTTTGTATAAACACTTTGCTCGGTGATTTATTTTCTCAAAGATTACAAAAATAACTGAATTTTAAGCACGAATTTTGTTTCCTCTGGTCCAAAAAGAAATTAGTACGAGAATTTCAAAGTTATATTTTAATCATGAAAAGAAAATGCAAGATACTTGATAAACTACTAAAATATGAATCTTACTATTAACATTAATCATGTTAGGATATAACATTGATTGTGGGACACATGGATACTTTTTGGAGAAATTTTTTATATTATTTTATTATAAAATTTTTTAAAGTAAAACTGAGAATAATACAATAATTATTAAAATTAAATTCTATCCATAAATATTCAAAATTAAAAAAAAACCTTAAAAATATTTATTTTTATGATTTATTGATTTTCTTTTTTTAGGTACATATGACTTAATAAGAATGTTTGTTAGAACCATATTCAAATAATCAAATGATTATATATAAAAGAGTTTACAAGGACAATAAAGTAAAGATTGGTTCTACTTTCATCTAGTCTTTCTCTTGTCAATTTAACTGATTTCAACTCATAAATAAAAGTTTTTTTTCCTTCAAATACAACTAACTTATTTCAACCAATGAACCAAGGAGTCTTCAAGGGATTGCAAGCTTATCAAACTCCTTGGCCATATTCTCAAAAGCTTGTTAAATTCCTTCACAGCACATCAGAAAAACACTAAGAGATGAACTCAGAAAAAGACTTAAAATTTTTTAGAAATAATCCCATGTTTTGACTGTAACAAGATTCTATTAATTATTTTATATTCTTGAAAGGAAATTTTAGAGAAAGCGTAAATAATATTTGATATTATAACAATCAATCTTTAAAAAAAAAACAATTAGAAAACATTAAAAGAAACTCATGTAACAGAGGCTATTGCAAATTTTGCCTGACAGTTGCAATAAGAAGTTGATAGTTATAGCATTAATGAGTTGCAGAGACATAATTTACATTTGATAATCTCAAAATATGATAGAAGTCTTGTTTCAATTGAAAAAAGGTCATATATTTTGTTAACAATACATTCTATGCAGGGGGACATTTTAGATACATGGTGAAAGACAAAAAATTTGAATAAATAACTACAATTTCACCTATAATGAAGAAATTTTACAAAAGAAAAAAAAGTTTATACAAATTTGTTAGATTTAATGAATCTATGCTTTTGAAATAATTCTGCTTTAGAAAACTTATGATTTAATAAGTATTGTTTTATATCAATATGTATAGAAACTAGACATTTTTATTAAAATTTTTTTCCTTCCAATTTTTGCTCTCCCATCTTAATAAAAAGATCAGTTGTCTTTTAGTTAAATTTCAGTAATATTCTAACTTGATACTTTTGCACTGAAACAAATTATTTGAACAAAAATACAAATAATTATCAGCATTCACATACTGAAAAAATATGCAAATGAACTATTAAGTGAATAAACAAGTTAAGTGCAGATTTGATGCTATTCTTCTATAAAAAGATTTAAAATTTTTTTACCTGCTTCAGTATTTTCTGATTGATTTGCTGTTTGTGAAACATTTTGATTGAATGCAACAGCTGTTGTAACAGACACATCTGACTCAATAGAGGCACTTTGAAAAGAAGGAGCAGAATTTGAAGCCATATTTAAAATTTCTTTGTTAGAATTTAAGTGTTGTTCTGATGCAGTTTGAAGTAAAGTAGCATCATGAGCATTTGTAGTTTTCTCAGTTTTAGAAAATGAGGAGATATCCGCATCTAAAAAAGTATTTTTGATTTATAAGCCATAACATCTTTGAAAATACAACAATTTTCAATATATTATACGTTTGATTTTTTCAAAAGTTGTTTTTTGTTAAATAAAAATGCTTGATTTGTATTATAATAGAAAAATAAGAATCAAGGAATACTATTCTAAAAGATAGTTCAAAATAGTTAGGTAGTTCATTAAATAAGTGTCCATAATGAACCTTTAAAAATCAATTTCAAACAATTGGACAGTGGTTTCAACAATTGACTTTTTAACCAATTATTAATGACTCCTGAAAATTTTTCATCTTTTGGCTTACAAAGTTTGTACAATAAGATGGCAGCAAAAGCTTTTTCAAATAAATAAAAAATCTGGATCACAATAATAATAAATATAATCAGAAATGAAGAATCAAAATGAATAACGGAGAAAACAAGCAAATAAATTCTGAAGCTGCATTAAAAAAATTCTGATGAAACTTTCCAAAGTTTTTTTTAACTAAGTAATTGTAATGGGTAAAAAGATGGTGTTTTTTACTATGATTGCATAAAACAGACAGTATTTTGTTTCTAATTTGCATAAAAGTACCAAAGGCCAGCAAAACTTCATGTCTTAAATCTGCCATATCACCAAATTCAATATTTTGATATGCTAAATGAATTTATTTTGTAGCATTATAATTAATATGATAATTTACTGCAGGTTATTATGCTCAAGAGAGGTTATGCTCAAAGAGAAATTTTGAGACATTTATGCTTGCACATCTTAATAAAATTTAATACTCTATTATATTTTAATAGATTATTAGTAGGGAATTTTAACAGAATAAGTAGGTGGAATGTACGTATATAAAAGGCATCATAATTATTAAAAAATAATAATCTATTAATTTTTATGCATTATTAGGAGGAATTTTTAATAGAATGAATAGGTGGAACATAAATAAATAAATGTACAAATAATTTTTGGAGACTGAGGGCAAAATTAGCTTTCTGATAATCTGGCTAAAAAAAATCTTCAATATACTATTTAAGATTTTTACTAAGAAATCTTTTTTGCTTTTTAAAGTATTGAAAATAAAAGTACAATGACAGATGTCTAAGCAGTTAAGAAGGCTGAGATAAAATGAAATGACGAATTGTTTTTTTAATGCAAAATGAAAAGTAACAGAAAGAAAATATTAATAATAATATGAGGGATATTTAATTATTTTTAGGGTGGAATATAAGATAGAATGTAAGTGACAAAGAGGGTAAACAAGGAATATTTATATAAACATATAGTAAGTAAAATGCATATTTTTTTTATGTGTACAACAATCCAGAAATAATAAAGAATGTATTTTGAAGTTCTTATTTGATATTTTATTATGTCAAAGAATAACATATAGTACAAATATAATAAACATGTCAAAAAATAATTTTTAAAGATTTATATTAATTTCAAAATAAAGAAAATATCAGGTTTTCAGAATCAAAAAATTAAAAACATTTAAAAGTGCAATGAGGTAATTATTTCTGTTGTTTGATTTTCCCAGACTTTTCAGGTTTCAATAAAAAAAAAAAAAATCAGAGGTATTTAAAATCTCCAGAAAGATCTGAGAATGTGAGAAAAAGCATAAACTTAAATGATTTGAAACTCTTAGGTCACTCACTCGAATCCTTCTATGTCAATGTATTTTCTTCCTTAATGCATCCAAAAAATAAAAATGTATGATTATATTTTCATTTTATTGTGTACAATGTCAGCGAGAAGAAATTATATATATATATATATATATATATATATATATATATATATATATATATATATAATTTGAACTAGAGAAAATTAAGTGCTTTTAAGGTGCTTAAAAGCAGTTCTAAAATTTAAACATTTTTCGTGAAGCTACACACCTTGATAGCTAATACATCTTCAAAGATTTTTTTTGAAATGTTACATGGTTATTTACCTTGGCTGAATAATAAAATTTATTAGTGGGTTAAGATGCAATTAAATGGAATCCTCGGAAAATATGGTGGACAAAGAAAGAAAAAGTATGTTATAAAATGTCTAGATAATGAGTTGTGGATACAGAATACAGATTACTGGTGGTTACAGAAATTAAGAAGAGAGAAAAAAAAATTTTGACTTTTCTTTGAGCAAACTTGCAACATTTACCGGACTTACAGCTGTTAATTATATTAGTTTTCCAGCTTTCTACCATCTTATAATCACTGTATTAAGAGTTACTTAAGAGTGAAAAAATATAGCTCTGTAAATTTTCATTTTTTAATTAGAATGAACATTTAAAAAAAAAAAACTATTAATACAGCATGTTTTGTTCATCAGGCAGAAAAAAATTGGAAATTTCAATAAAATGCTTCATTTTTAAAACTACATAATAATTCTAGGAAACATTAAAATTATTCTTTGCAGAACAAATTGAATTACTTTAACAGTAAAGATTATTGTGATCTTAGCTCAAAATTTTAGGACAGTTCGATAATTAAAGAGTGTTTTTTGCATAAATATAAGAACACAAATAAATATAAAGGCAGTATGATTATACTAATCTATTAATATATATTTTAACAAGGAGTTAAACAAAAGAAACTGCCAAATACATCTTTAAATCTACTTTCTTTAACAAATCATAAGAAATAAATTCCTCTAATCAAAAACTTATGCTTTTTAAAAAAAGAACAAAAGTATTTAAATTTCATTTTTATTACAAATAATAGTAAATGTAAAACATTAACTTTAAGTAATTAATAAATGCATATCTATTAAAATTAAAAAGTAAACAAATTTATAAATAATAATCAATTTATAATTTCCAACTTGAAATCTCAGTTATTAGAGTTCTAACAATAAATATTTGGTTTAAAACATCCAACTCAGTCAAGTGAATTTATTAAAAAAATTTTAAAAAAATATTTTCAAAAAACTTTGTCGCTGGTAATTTTTTCAATTCTTAAAATCTCCTTTTAAGCTGACCCCCCTTTATTATTTTACTTTTAATTCTTAAAGATTATATACTGCTTCCCTTTTTTCTTGCCAAATTTTTACGTAATTCTATCTAATCCTTTCTTTGCTTTAAACTCTTCATGTTTGGTTCATGAATTCCGTATAGTAAAAATAAATTGTTTTTACTCTTTAAAATTATTAATTCTACTTATTTGCTTGAATCTTGTAATAAAAAATTATTTTTTTGAATGCTTGTTTTTTCATAAACAATCCATATTGATTGAAAATCCTCTCCCAACCATATATTTGCCACGAGAAAAGATCATTATCATCATTAATAAAAATATGGTATCATTGCCATGTTTTAAGTTAAAATCAGGTTGAACCAAAATTTATTTACAATTTCATTTTTTTAAAGAATGAAAACCAATCTTTCCATTGCTGTTAGCAATATTTATCAATTTATTGCACATCTTATGATAATAAAAATATTAAAAAGTCGCCATATCCATGAAGGAAACTATTTTGAGTTGTTGTGATTGTTTTGGCAACATTATGCTTTAGATACAGAAAAATGATGTTACTTGTAAATTAACAGCGATACTAATTTTGTGATCAAATAAAATTTCTTTAAAAAATGCAATCTTCTTACTACAAATTTTATATAAACAGATGCTAGCTATTCATTAGTAAGTTAGAAGCATACTCATAGGGTTAAAATGCCAATTTAATTTTGGTGTTACATTTAGTGAGTTTTTTTCTCTTTCACTCTTAATTTAAATGATAAATCTCTAATTACACACATACTTGAAACAATCCTGATTTTTAGATATCTTTATGATTTCTGTTAATTCTTAAAAATTGATAATATGTCTTGAAATTCCTGATTTCCTGGTTTTGTCATCATTCTGAATTACAATAAAAAATACAGAACAAAATCATTGGGAAAAAGAGCAATAACTGTTACAAGGAGATAGTAAATTTTCTGTAGAGAATCTATCAAGACTCAACTAAAGAATGAAGGATCAATAGTGATAATAAAGACATTGCCAAAATATTCCTAAAAGATATCTAAATCAAGAGAGAAGGAGAAAGGTAAATTTTACTTTACTAAAACACCTATCTGTTACAAGAATTCTACAGAAAACTACTGTCAAAGAATCCTAAAATATCTATCTGTTAAAAGAAAGCATGATAATGCAAGGATTTTAGTGATGATGATAAAAATCTCAATCAGGATAGTGATAAAGAACCATCTGAGAAAAGACAAATTCCAGCAAAATTTCTGAATTAAGTAGACAGACTACAGATATAAAAACAATAAAGTATTCTATCAATCAATTTTGATAAAGCATCAGAAAATCCTGAATATAAACCCTAGAAGTCATAGCATGAGTTAAAGAGAATTTCTGCAAGCATAAAGAATAATTATAAAACTGGACAAAAATGAAAGTGATTGTTTTTAAAAACTTTAGAACAATCAAATGCAAGTGAAATTTGCTGACAGTAGTATTATATTATCAATAATATAAATATACTAAAAAGAATTTTACAAATTACTTGCAAATATATTATTATCCCAGTTTATAAAGTTTAAAAAATTGTATCCTGAAATAGTGATTCCTATATTATAACACAAGCATAAAAAAACAGATTATAAAAAAGATTATTATTACTACACATAAATGTAATTTTTTTAAAGATATTTTTTAATAGAGATAAGGTAAATTAGTTACCAGTTTTTTGTACAAGCGGAACACTTTGAGATTGTGTATTAATGGATGGAAAATGTTTCTTTTCAGGAGAAGTGGTTATTTTAGATCTTTCTTTCTGAGAAGTAGGGAGTTTGTCATTGGCATTTAGAAACTCTAAAAGCTTCTCATCATCACTCACAGATTTCCGTTTTGGAGTTACAGTACTTTGAATGTAGGGTGATTTACGTTCCAATATTGAAGGGGAAGCTGTATTAGGAGAAATAGATGGCCTTAAAGGAGTTGAATACACTCTGCTTGGAGAAAAGTTGGATTCAGAAGGAATTTCATCTAATCGTGATCGGCTTCTGGATTTTGATTTGTTTTGCAAAGCATCGGCTGCTGATTGGTCAACTCTATTCAGCAAATCCTCTGCCTTGCCAGCAATATCCGAAAACCATGACATTTTCTTGTTGAAACTTTAAATATCTAATAAAAAAAGTGAAACAATATTTCTTAAAATTTAGTTTTACAAAAATAAAAATAGAGAAATAGCATTATACACAGCAAATAAGGAAAAGTATATTCATACTGAAATATATTTGATTTAAAATAGCTATTACAGTAGTGAACCTCATACAATGTCCTTATATGTTTAAAGAAACATCCATATCCTTTGATATACTAATTGAAGAAATAAAGCAAGAACAGATTGGAAATGTAAATAAACGGTCTTTCTAATAAAATAATTTAAAAAAATTGTGACTTATATTCAAAAACTGACTTTGCAACTCAGGCAGATATCTTAATAAAGATTACTTCAGATGGGTTTATAAAAGATTATTTTAAAATTCAACACTTGAAGAGGAGAAAGATTGTCAGAATAAGTACTAAATAATTCAAAAGAAATAAGCCAAACTCTATGGATTTATTTATTATTACTACATGAATGAATATACATTAAACATACAAAGCGTATTTTTATATTACACATATATATTTGACATTTGGACAAGACTAAATTGTGGAAATTCATTAACACCTTGATATCACAACTTTTGTTGGTTACAATATTTTCTTGTTGTGTATTTTGTATTTAAAAAAAATATAAACTCTGAAACAATAATTAAATCAAGTTGAAATCAGGTAATTAGTTGAGGCTTGAACACCAGATGTTTGATTTTAAGGATTGCAAAAACTTTAGACATTTATCCTAATGTTTAACTATTATATATATATATAGGGAAACTATCATCAGAAAATCAGGGTCAAAAGAAACAGTTATATTATATTTCAGAATAAAAGAATTTCCATTTACAGAAAACTATAAATTTTAAGGTCCCTGATAAATATATAGAAAGATGAATATCTGTTAAATCATGGCAAAATCTGAGTATAACAAATAATACCTAATTTACTTTCCTTTATTTACAGAAGTATTAGATATTGTCAAATACCACTAATCAGATAAATTAATGTTTTTGAAATAAGAACAAGATAATTCATGTCTCATTCTGTAGTTCTACTTGACGGAAATATTTGAGTAATAATTTGGTAATGATTTATTTTGGGTAATACTTTGATCATTATTAATAAGTTCACATCATTATAAAATAATTTACTACTACTAATAAGAATTTTGGTTAGAATTCTCTAATGAGATTTAAATATAGAGAGTACAATATACAATCATAAGCAATTTTGTAGAGCTATTTAAAAAAAGTTTAAATGTTTAACATATAAATTAATTCAAGACAAATAATTTAGATCATTGGCAGCCATTTCTTTCAATCATTATTTAAGTGCATAACAGCAGCATTTTAAATAAAATAATGAAAGTTAACTGGTTAAGTAAATTATATTTGAAGCATTCATTGTTTATGTAGGTAAAAATGTATTAATTTTTTTTTTTTGAAAATAAGATTGATATAAAGATATAGCAACAAATTTATGAAATACTAGAAAAATAACCACAGTTTTAAGCAAATTAATAGAAAACTTTTAATTTTATCTCTATTAGAAGATAGTAGTTATGTTAAAAGGATGTGCCAGGAACATTAAAGATTGTCAAATGACATAAAATTTCATTTTTGGCTGCAAACATTTATACTTGGTCACACACATTGGCCTATTAACAAAAAAGCAACTTTTTGTTGGATGTTTATAATATTTAAGATTTTGTATAAACAAGCAAGTATTAAAAAAAAAAACTTCACATTTTTAATAAATATTGATGAGCATGTATTAAAAAATGTTACCATTCTATGAAAGTTTTATCATTTATATGAAACACAAATGATAAAGTTTAGTGAATGATTACAGAAAACCATAAAAATTAAGGGCTAGATATGAATAAATTTTATTCAAAATTGTTAATGATATAAAATTTAATCAAAATTTTTAATAAAGAAAGCAAATTTATTGTGCATTTTCATTGCTTAAAGAACAGCATTTGGAAAGTTTAACTTATATCATACCACTTTTACATTCACATAAAATTATCAAAATATTGATTAAGTATTTTGAAAAAATCATTTGCGGAAAAAACTGACGAATAAGCACATATCTCACAATATTAAGATTAATACATACATACAGATAATATACAGATCAAATTTAAATGTAACTGGATTAATACAAAACTATGAAAATCTATTTTCTTTCATTATTATATTAAAAAGGACATTAATTTAGGATGTGAAGATAAAACATGGGGACAATTTCTTGATTGAATCAATAAATAATGTTATCTTATTAGGTTGGTTGGTTGGTTGTGATTTTTTCTGGCGCAAAAACCATATTTGGCCATACTGCGCCAAGCAATGGTTATTTTATTAGGAAGAAATTGTAAAAAGTAAGATTTTTTAATGAACTTTATCATACTATTTATTAAGTGATGCGAGTTCACTAGTGCATTAAATAAAAAAAAAAATAAATAAAATTTTGACTCTGAAAAATATTGTAGCTTCAATTTAAATATAAATTCAAATGTTTTCTGCATTATTTTACTTTATTAAAAAAAATGCAGAACTAAGTATATTTTAATATAAAGATATTTAATTTATTTCATTAAAGGCCATAATTTTTCTTACAATTATTTATAATTCATTTTAATGTATATACATTCTAGAAATGAATCATTTCCGTATCAATATAATTTTTTCCTACAAAGTGATTCCTACAAAACTCAAAATTTATTTAAAAATCATATAAAGGTACGTTGTTAATATGATTTTTTAAAAAATAAATAAATACATAAATGACGGGAAATGAAATATTTAAAAAAAATTGTTTTGTTCTTTCAATTAAATATTTAATACAGGAATCATTTAAATAGAAAGTTCATTAAATAAGTAATTGCAAATAAAAGTTTGGTAAATAGCGACACGTTTAAAATCGACAACAAATGTTGAAAACAAAACTTAATTTTTACTTAACATAAAAAGAAAAAAATCATGCCCCTGTTAACTAGCATATGCAATTTAATTAGCATATGCAATTTTTTTGATACATAAACAAGACATCATTCAATTTTTTATTTTTAATTAAATGTTTTAAATAAAAAAATTAAAAGGAAATATTCGTACAGCAGTTATTGTTTATCATTGCCGAATTGACATCAACGCAATGCCACTACTAGCGTCTCAATCCCAACGTAAATCCCTATGGGATGGACGAATCCATCAGTAACTGTACTTTTCGTAGGTAGGAACATTGGATTGAGAGGGGCCACAGGGATAAGCGTTGGCTTTTGAATGTTGAGTTGTATCACAACACTTTTCCCGGCGAGTTGGGAAAGAATGATGTCACTTTTTCCAAACCACGTGTCGACAGATGAACTTAAAACATATTTTATCAGTAAACATTTTACTTATTTAATGGATATTTAAAACAAGTTTTGTGGTTTTTATGTATTTAATGGCTTTTTATTATTTCTATTACTACTTTTAGAGGGTTCAGAATTGGTTGACATTAATGAATCTTGAAAGTACTTTTTGTCTGTATACTTTTCACTAACATCTAATTTGCACTGTTTCTGTTTTTTTTTTTAATGTTTTTTAAAACGTTGAATGAATACAATATATTTGTTGTCAGAGAAAAATATTCTTCTGATGATTATATTTCCCTTCACACTCACAGAACAACTACTGTCTATTTTTTTAATAATTTCTAAGCTCAACATTTCTATTCTTTAAAAAAAAAATCCCTATTCTTAAGAAAAAAAAATTAAATTCTCTTCTGCTATTGCTAATTTTAAGTTATGATGTGAGAACATTTGTTTTGTAAAATAAATTTTGATTTTACTGAAGGTTGGATTATTAAATCATAGCTAATTAAAATGTGTTAGAAAATTGAAGAATCCAGAATTTTAAAAAGAATAAACTTCTGGAAGTAGAAATATTTTTACTGTAGAAGTATTTTTTATTATTTGATTAGTGTTAGGAGTAGATGTTGTTTTAATGAGAATTTAAACATTTTGGAGTAATATTTTGCATTTTCCGCAGTTCCAATTTAAAGATATTTATAGCTGACTAATTTCATGGCATTAAATCTAATTCCCAAAACTATCATGCTCTCATACCTTAAATACATACATATTTCAGACGCTATCAGGGAATTTAATATGTGTTGCATTTATTTTCCTTCAGATAATTTCAGCTGTAAAACTTCTAAAAAGAATTATGCAATTAGAAATTCTTTTGAAAAAGTTTTTTAAAATGTAAAATATTACAATATTCTGTACATAGCTTCAGGAGGTTTATATTAGAATGTACCAAGTGCTCAAAAATTGATTTTTTCAAAGTAGTTGCAGAATTGGCAGTTTGAATCTGAACATTTTTTCAAATATAAAAAGTAACCTTATGATTAGTAAGAAGATGTAATAGTGTTCTAACTACTTAGGTAAATAATTCAGTCTTTTATCTTTCCATATTTTATTGATTTTTTTATTCTTAAACTGCTAATATGGTCATGTTTTTCAGTTAAATTAAATTTTTTATATTATCCATTGTCTTATTCTTTATAAAGTAAACAAATTTTGCTTACCATTTTGTATATAGTTTGTTCACATTATATGTCTTTATTCATTGCTTTTGTTAGTTTTAATTCCACCTTCTAAAATTAACAATTGATTTTAAAATATTTGGTGAGCAATTTGCTTTTTTTTATTTGATTTGTAAAAATGATTTAGTTAAATATTCTATGTCCAAAGCTTTCATATTATGCAATATCAATGTCTGTTGATGAAGCTCAGAAAAATATCCATATTTAATGTTTTACATTTTTAATATAGTGTAAATAAATAAAATATTGTAGTTGTTGGTTTTTTAATTGCTAACTACTACCAAAAGAAATGTTTAACAAACATTCAATGGATTTTAGCCCTAAGGATACCAATATTCTTATTCTATTCTTTATTACTGCAACATTCCTATATTTTATGTGAATAAATATTTATTTTATATTGATAGCAGAGCATGCTCAATGGTTTTTATGTTAACTGAGAGTATATTGCAAGTTTTATGATTAGCAGCCATTTATACATTTGTTTTCTCAATAATTTTCAAGCAAACTGAATGAAAACAAAAATATCATTCTCTTAACCATTCTGGTTCCAATTCATCTGGTATATAAATATTTAAAATGAGTTTTAACCAAAATACTTTCATTCATGATCTCTATGTTTTCTTGACTTTTCAGACTTGTTACAACTTTGTGTAAAAAATTGTAGAAATATATTTTTACTCATAGAAAAGAGCATATCTTTGTATAAATACTAATAAAAAAATGGAAACTATTTTCATTGTATTCTTTTAATATATTTTATAACAT
The DNA here is from genome assembly GCA_026289955.1 of Argiope argentata. Lineage (NCBI taxonomy): Eukaryota > Metazoa > Arthropoda > Arachnida > Araneae > Araneidae > Argiope > Argiope argentata. Next base: position 34,812 of record JAOUZG010037808.1, read on the forward strand.
AAAGTTAAATTCTTCAAAAAGTCAACAAAAATTAAGTTTATGAAATCCTGAAATATATTATATGTTTTTGTAGATGCTTTGTTTCTAATAAAGCTGAAAGCTTAATTTTTAATTATTAGATCAAAAAATTAAATTCAATTGAATAAAAACAACTTTCTTGAAAATTAAGATTTGTGTATGAAGTTAAAACAATATTTCATTTCTTATGCTATATTTAATAATGATGATAAAGAAAGTTGAATGTTTATTAAATTAAAATTTTCTATAAAGTATCTATTAACTATAATTCAGCTATCACCAAGTTCTCAATTCTTGAGATCTGCAAGTTATACAGATTCATTAGTTAATTTAGCATAATTATAATATATGAACCAAAATATAGTTTGTAACACTTAACCAAATAACAGAATTCAAAGTCATCATGCACAGAATTATCGTAATATCTTTGTTTGCATTATCTATATAAATATTCATTAACATGGAAAGAAAAATTCTTTCACTCAATAAAATTATTTTTTGGACAATTGGAACTAATTTATTCTTAAAATATATTATATGATTGCTAGTACACTAATTCGCACGTGTCTTTTAACAATTTGTTCTTGAATAGCAAGCAAGAGATTTTGATAAAATATGATTAAAAACTGAATAGATATTTACAAAATCACTACCAATTAATGATACCTTATTTTTATATTTATGCTATAATTCTTATATTTACATTATTGTTGAAATATGAATTAAACAATGCATTAAATTTTCTGTAAATAATGATTCTATAAAATATTATTGAAAAAGAAATTTATTATATTAAATATAAATGATACTCATGATAGATTTTTCTGATGAATTTCAATAAGGAATAAAAGTAAAAGAGCCTTGAATAATGGGCATGAAAACCTTGAAACATTTTTTTTTTTAAATTTTAATTAGTATTTTAAGCTGTAATGTGTCGTTTCTCCACAATAATATCACAGAACAAACAAAAATTTTACATTGTTTGAAATTTTCTTTATTTATATCAATTGAATTATAGAATAAACATATATTCCTCTTACATTTATTAGGTTACATTATTACCCTAAAATCTAAATTGCCTTCATTATGTCCTCATGTATTTAATTGCATGATTTTCATCCATTATTGAAAGTCAAGTAAGAAGTATTTTACTTAATATCTAAATAATTTTAAAAAAATGAAGTTACAATAGCTCAAATTTAGAAGATCTAGAAGACAAAAGGGTTATTTACATTTTCAAAGTGGAATGTCAAGTAACAGTCTCAATCAGAAAGAATAATGAAGAATATTTAAGTAAGATAATAAAAATCACAATTTTAATGTTAAAACTACTTGATAGACTCATTAATATGAAATTATATCTAAACAATTTATCTGAATACAAATACAGTCAAACTGGTCACCTAATGTGACAAGAACATATATATTATGAATTGCATAACAGAATGATAGAATAGACAATAATAAATATGAAAACAATATATTTTAATATTGCATAGTATTCTTTCATCATTTATTAATCATTTTTTTTGTTTATGTTTGATTACATTATGTTTTTTAATATATACATTATAGATTGTCCATCCATACATATTGCTTTTTTATTATATATTAAGCATTTTACCATTAGTGAGCAATATCTCTTAAGTAGATAACATCTCAAAAAACAATTAGCTTCTAAATTTAACTTTGTTTTCCTTGATTCAAGTAAACTTTAATTTTTTCTTATCATGATTTCATATTTGGTAAGGATTTCTTTGTGTTTTACATTATTTTGTTGTTAAAATAGTAGAAACTAGTAATGTGTAAACTTGCACTATCATTTTAATCAGATAAACATTAAGATTTAGGCAAGAAAAACTTGGACAAATCAAATAAAACCAATCAAGATTTTTCAAATAAATTAATAAGTATTTCATTTATTCACAAAAGGATGATGAAACAAGACTTTATTCCCAAACATTCCTAACATGATTTTATATCACTGAACAACAATATATAAGAAATTACCATGTACAAATTTATTTACATTTTGAAGCTTTATAAAGCTAAAAATTGATGTTTTATTTTTTGTTTCTCTAAAAACTACCTAGTTAAGACATGAACTTAGTACAGTTTAGTCAAAAAATTGGGTAATACAGTGCTATATATTATTTGAATTTTTTTTTCATTTCATATGATGATTAATTTGTTTTTATTTATATTATGCTGTCAAACCAATAAGAATTTGGTATTTGACTATATTTCTATTTTTCCGAGTGTGATTGCTTCATTCAAAATGTAACATTAGCTTGTTATTTAATTACAGAATTTTCAGGAAATTATATTCATACTCATAAGCATGAAAAAAAAAATAACTGCTACATGATTTAGCAGGTAAAATCAATTCTTTCCTAACTATAATTTATTTGCTCCAATTTTTGCTTTTCTAATATGAATTCTTCATATCACATTTCAAAACATTGGTGTAATTAAACTACAGGGTGACCAAAATAATAATTGTACCCAATTGGTGGCATCTGCTACTAAATAGAATGAACTTAAACTGCATTAAACCTCTATTAAAGGGGGAAGGATTTTCATACAGAGACACATTGGTGCTACTAGAAATAGAACATTAGGGTTCCAAGGCTCATGTGGAACCTTTTCAATATAACCCCTTCCTTTATACGATATATTGCACTAAATAGGTTTTTTTTTCTTATTTATTTCCCTGTGCCTACCACAGTCTATGCAAGTAAATTGATTGCATTCTGCTCATTAATTCACAGTTATCATCAAACAAGGAAACTTACTTTATTGCCTTTCAATAGATTATCGATAAACTGACATATCGACAATCTAATAAAGCTTTATTGACAATGTATTTTTTGATTGACTCTTATTATTTAGAATTAATTGGTTCAAACGACATATTTGGCTGTGTTGCAAGAAGTATATTTAATTGAAAAATGGTCATTCTTTATATTGAAATTATGACATGCTGTTTATTCCAGCTCTCTGTATTTGTATAATGTTAGTTTAATAGTAGTTAACATTTTTCAGTTAATATTACTTCTGTTTCAATTATTAACTGAAAAATGTAGTGGTTTCCTAAGGGGAAGAAAAAGAGTTATTTATTTTCTATATTCAGAATGTCAATAATAGGCTACAATATTATAAATATTCTGAACAACTTTTTATCAAAAAGAGCATTATATTAATCTTTCAAGAATATTTATATTTTGAAATATACTGAGGAAGCTACAAGTGTGAACATGAAACTCTTCATAACATGATTTTTGAACTAGAAAAATAAATCATAATTTAAAGAAAAACAGTATTTAAAAAAACTTGTTTCCTCCTAAATGTTTGTAGCGAGTTATATTTTAATAACTTTATACTACTGAATATAATAATTTAAATAGTTGTGTGTTAAAAATAATACCATCATAAAATTCAATTCTTTGCAACTTTAAATCGTTAACAGATATTTAATAAAAAAATACCATCATAAAATGCAATTCTTAGCAACTTTAAATTGTTAACAGATGTTTAATAAAAAAAAATTCATCATATGAGAATAGTTTTAAGTATATGTACAATTGTTATTATTTATAATTAATTTGAACAGAAGTACTTAAATTATCAATAAAACATGAATTGAAATGCAGTTTTATTTTATGCATTAAGACGGTTCATATTTTCATAGCTTGTTTATTAAGATTCATCTGTTAAGTAATAAAACTCAATTTGTTTTATTTATCAAGAAGTGGAGAATAACTTGTAACAAAAAATTTAGAAATTTATAATATTGTAATGTACAATATCTACCATGTATATTATATGCCAATTCTATTTAAACACTATGGTTTAATTAGAATCATTAGTATACATTTAGTACTTTATAAAAAATTCTAATTAATTTCTAAATTTATGCAAAATTAGAGTTTTGATTATTTTTTTAAAAAATAAATAAATCATGTTTGGATAATATGTCTTCTACTCTTAAAACTCGTTATTAAAATTCAGTCAGTTATTTCATTCCTTTTAGTTTATCACTTTTACAAAAATTTAACTTGCATTTACATAGAGCTACAAAAGCACCAGAATAATATGACAAAAAAAAATCAACATGCATGAGATAGATAAAGATTTGTTTTATTTCCATATTATGAAACTTACATATCTATTCCACATTACCTCTTCATTCATTATGTTGTTTATACATTTCTATATGATAAATGATCCGTTTATGAAATGCAACTCAAAACAATAACCACATCCAGCTCTGCGAAACACGATTCGACTGACCCGGGAAAAGTGCTGTGATACAACTCAACATTCAAAAGCCAACGCTTATCCCTGGTGCCCCTCTCACTCAAACGTCCCTACCTGTGAAAAATACAGCTCGCGATGGATTCGTCCATCCCATAGGGAATACGTTTGGATTGAGACGCTAGTAATGCCACTAAAAACATTGCTCATCAACTACTGTTTGTCATTGCCAAAAGCCAGTAAAAATTATTTTTATTATCATATAAGAAAGAAACATGTTAAATTAATTATTAATTATGCTAAATTAAATTATTTAATTTCTTATTTCATTTATTTGTAAATATAAGTTAATATTATGAAACATATTTGCTTTTTAAAAATGAGAACTTAATTAATGCTATTAAATGGCCAGTCTTCAAAATAAGAAGGGAATAGATTAGAATATTGCTCCCACATTTGTTTACTTTTGTAGTGAATGAATTTGGGGATAAAAGCCACTGTCGCTATAAATCCCAATACCTTATATCTTTCAAGTTTCAAGTGAATGAATTCTGGTGCATTGCCGGAGAACACACTTTCTTTTTTTTTGTTTCTTTCCTTTCTTGAAGTGATATATTTTGTGATATTCTTGATCCTAGTTTCTGTTTAACCCGGCAAAAGCTACGAACCGCGTTTCTCGAGCATACACCGGAAAACACGCCTTACTTCCTTAGTGACTGAATTTTTTGTTTTTCACTACTCAAATCAAAATTTTTAAGTAATTTCAAAGTAGTTTTTAACTGTTGTGCTATGTTTAGCAATTATTTTAGATTCTACTTATTGTAAAGATGGATTTAGTTTCGTCGTATCTTTCTGATGAAGAAATGGAAAGCCATAGAAATCAAGAGAAGGCCATGAGGAAGAGTAATGAAGATCAAAATACTTCTGAAGAATCTGATGTTGTAGACATAATTTTTGAATCTACTGCATCATCTGCTATCAAAAATCAGAAACTGACTGCTACGGAAGTAGAATGTATTTGCTTAGATGATAGTGATACTGACAACATAGAGGTATCTTATTCTACAGGTCTCTCAAAAGGCCATACTTGTACCCCTGCAGATAAAAAAGAGGTTGTGAAAAAGATTGATTATTTGAATTTGGAGAGCAGCGACACAGATGACGAACAGGAGAATATTCAAAACAGTGTGAATAATTTATTAAATTCTGCCGCAATCTTAAACGATATAGAATGCGGACCCACAAAGCCAATGCCCGAAGTCGAGGTATTGGACACATCTTCATCCTATTCTCATAATCTGTTTTGTGAGAAAAGACCAAATTCACCAGTTCTGCCTATTAAAGAACAAAATGACAATAGCACTATATCATCAATTATTGATATTTGCAAAAAAGATGATAAAATTTATTTTCAGGAAGATTTCTCTAATAAAAGAATTAAAATGGAACCCATAGACTGTACAGATGTGAATGTAGGTTCCAGAGAGGGGGTAGACCTTAAGATGCGGATGTATAGAAAGGATGAGAGAATTGTTGCAGCTTATAAGAAAAAACGTATTTGTCATATCCCTTCTATCTTAAATCAAACGATTAATGCTCATGAGAATGTCATAAGTTCTTTGAGCTGGTGTGCTGTGCCTTATAGTCATTTATTACTATCTTCATCATTGGATCGTAGAGTAAAGATTTGGGATATTTATGCCCAGGATAGACCAACTCAGACTCTTACTTTCTCATTTGGTGTAAGAGCATCAAAGTGGTCGAAATTAGGAGAACAAATTATTGCAGGAGGCTTTGGAAAAGAAGCATATGTAATTGATGCTCTAAGTGGTATGGAATTCTTTACATTTTAATGTTGGTTTTTAGTGCACAAAGTATATTTTCATTTACAAAATGTTTAATTGAAAACAAAAATGTGTATTATAAAATTGTTCTTTAACATAAAAAAATATCCCTTTATATTCCCATTGAATGATTTAAGAATTTTTAAGTTGGGGAAATAAATATTATATGTTTTATTTGTGTTAAAATATATTCTATGATCTAGTAAACCTCATTTTTTATACAGAAAACTCTGTACTGAAAAGCTTAATGCTTGAAATAAGATATTTTCAATTTAAATACAGATTATTTTAATTTATAATTCATTGATTAATTAAACTTATACTTTTAAGTATTTAATGAGATGATGATAATTTTTTTTAGCTGAATGCTTGTTTTTTTACTGCTTTACATTATAAGCACATTAATTGAAGTATGCTTTTGTTAATTTTTATTTAAAATTTTACTTATTTTAATTGAATTCTTTCTCTATAATTATCTCTGTATACTAAAATTGTTTCGTAAATAATAAATTGTTAGTATTTAATAAAACAAAAATTTTAAATCATTTTTCTTAATGATTTTTAATTTAAAAATAGAGTTAACTTGAATAGGCTTTCTGAAATCAAAATTGCAAATTAATTTTTTTTTTTCATGTTTGAAAGTCTTTCCTGTATCCAGAAGATAAATCCTTTAAGACTCATTGATTTTATTTTACTATTCTTGGGAGTACTGAAAAGTCCTTGATTATTTTTTATCAGGTGAAAAATATGTTTAACTAATTTTTGATTTGGTTTTGTTTTAAGAATTGCATTAAATGAAAAAGGATTTTTATATAAGAACTTAGTTAATAACATTGGAAAACAAAAGCAGGGATTCAAGGAAATGTGAAGGAATTTTATCGATTTAGAAAAGTCTGGGAGATTTGACCATGTTAAATTGTCAAAGAGAGTATTTCTTTTCAAGCATAAATCTGGTTGCCACACCACCAGTAAAACAGGGAAAACTAAGGGAATTTAGAATTCTTCTAAAAAAAAGGGGGAAATTTTCATAAGTACAAAGAATTTTAAGTTTCTTTGTTATTTTTTCCCATTTAAAAATTTTGATCTCTAAAAAGCTTCCGAAAATAAAACAGTACCAATTCACAATTGTATCAAATGAAAACTCACCCTTTCGTCTCTTTCCGTTTTTTCTGTATCAATAATTTTCCTCGGAATTCTCAAATTGCAGCTGTACGAAAAAATAGGATTCATTTCTCTCATGGGATTAATGATATTTTATCTGTAAAAGCAGTTCGGAGATGTTTAGACTACCTCTTTCGAGTTTATTGAATGGCTTGTTTGACATTTGAGATACTATGTATATTTAAAGTAGATCAGAGTATATTTATAAATCAATGATCTGCTCAAAATCCATATGTTGTATGAATGTGACATTGATGTGTAACATTCGTATGTAACTTTAATGTAGTATTTAGTTCCATAAATGTATTTATTGAATTCTTTTTTTATTATTTAAGAAAATGTGAGCTTATTTTGAGTATAGAATATTTTGTTAACAATGAGCTGCTAAAAATCCATATTTAATATGGATTATATAGTTAAAAAAATCATTCCTGAGTTTTCTGAATGGGTTTGAGAAGTTCCACAGAATTGATTAATGTGTACTGTTCGCTTTGTAAAAAGATAATAAGCCTAAGTAATACAGGAAAATAGGACTTGCTAATCATGGCAAAAGAGGAAAAGATACAAAATGGTGTGCTAATTCGGGAGTCAGCATTGATGGTAGACATTTTATATAAAAAAGAATGACACATCAAACTGAAAACGTCAGGTAATAAACCAATTTCGATTTTTGAATACAAAAACGGTAATTTAAAGATATATTTTTGTGAGCATTAAAGCTTTTTGAGTCACATCTGTCCTTTTTTTCAATGATATATCGGAAATATTTTCATATATGTTCACTGAAAGTAAAATATCTAAAAAATGTATGTTAGGCCATGCAGAAATTTTATACCTTATTTATTAGGGACTAGCCATCTTTGGTGACCAGCTGGTTCGCCAGTATCAATGCCGGCTGAAAGGTTCAATTCATTTATTATGTATAACTTGGTCCCATAATGGATTTTTTAGCAAAGTATTTTTAACTTCAAATTTCGATAATCATATAATTCACTTATACTATTGTGTAGGCCAGGGATGACAACCTATGACCCGCGGGCCAAAATTGGCCGGCAAATGGTGTCAATAAAATAAAACTAATTTAAAATGAAATAAGACTTTTTCAAGGAAACAGGGTAAAAATCTGATACAAAAACGATTCTACATATACTACAGAAAAATATGCTGAAAATACTATTATTTGTGATATTCATAATACCTTTAGTTCTGGGGCCATATTTTTTTGATGCGAATATTTTGGGATCATTTATCTTTTTAAGTTTAGGATTTCTGAGATTTCTAAAGATTACTGAATTTTGATTCTTTTTAGAAAAATGAATACCAAGAAATTTAATCGTTTCATTCCATTTTAAAGAGTGTCTCGCATGAGATGCTTGGATAATTTGTAATTTTTTCTTGGACAATTCAGTTATTGCACTTTTTTCTGGAGTAATTTCTAGTTTCCAATACTTGCACCATTTATATATGTTCTCCATAGTATTTTGAATTTTTTAAATAATAATTTCCCAGGCAAAGATATCCGCAAAAATAGTACATTCAACCCCTTTCTCCATGATTTCATGGAAGTCATTCATAAATATTACAAACAGAATTGCTGAAAGAACGCTGCCCTGAGGTAACCCTTTGCTCAATGTTCTAGTACCAAAAAGGCATTGTCTCCAGCTAATCTGGAAAGTTCTGGATTGAAGGAAGTTGTACAACCACTTTGCAACGTTGCCTGTGATACCAAGTTGTAAACATTTAAAAATAAGTCTGTCAATATGAACAGAATCATCAGCACTTTTAATATCAAGATTCACACCGACGAAGTATTTCTTCTGTTCATGAGCTTCTGTGATTTTTGTCTGAATATTGTAAATTGCAGTTTGGTTATCTCTGAAGGGTATGAAACCCTGTAAACTATTGTGCAGTTTTTTTTTTTTGTCATAAATTAAATAGTAAGTAAAGCGTTGTGTGAGTATACGTTCGAAGACTTTGCAAAAAACTGAGGTTAAGGCAATGGACCGAAAGTACTTGCTGAGTTTTTCGTAACTATAGAAATAAATATTCCACCATGGAGGATAAGATTTATGCGACAATAGTTTAAATGAGTTATTTTGAGCTATTATCTTAGTTGCGATCTCTGTAATTTAGTCATTGGAACATTGGTTTGCATTATTGAAAACATCTTGTGTTTTTTTAGTTATCTTCGTCCAATTAATTGTTTTTAAATTACGACTAACACTTTCTATATTCGACCAGGAAACAACTATCGGGTTGTGATCGCTATCGAAAGCCGAGTCCATTACGTAAAATGAAGTTTGATTATGAATATCAGATGAAACAATGGTAAGATCTAAAATAGATTGCGTACTAAATGAAATGTTTGTGGGAATTGTTGTATTGAGGATTATGAAATGTGAGTAAGTTAGCCACTCCATGAAGTCGTTGTTTTGAGCCGAAGAGCGGGATGCTCTCCAAAGAGTGCGATGCAAATTAAAATCGTGGATGATGAACGTAGGTAAGGTTAGAGAGTCGACGAAGTGTTTTGCCCGACCAATATCAAAACCTTGTGGTGCGTACAAATTAATGATGCTGAATTTAGTATTCTGGAATTGTACATGAACTGCCAAAAGTTCCAAGCTAAAATCTTCTCTAATGTTGTTGGGAATTATTCTTCCGGACATGTTTGCAGGATTACCAATAAGAAGGCCACCACCTGGTCTGTTTTGTTTGTGAGTACGGAAAAAGATTTTGTTTGGATAAGAAAAAATTTTGGTTTCGGGAAGGAAGGTTTCTTGAAAGAACCAAAAAGGAGGGGAAGAGAAAGGAAAAATTGGAAACCAGATGGTTTTCCCTGTAATACCCCTACAATTCCATTGCAGAAAGGTCATAAAGAAAAGTTAGTTAAAAGATTTTTAAAAATGTGCATACAGCTCAAAGTATAAGAAAGGACAAAAGCCGAAAGGATTCAAAATTTAGGCACATAAATTCGAACCCGAATTGTGAAAAGAAAAGAAAAACAATTCCATTGTTCAGGAAAGGGGGGGGGGGGGAAAGAACGAGCACGGCCTACCAAAAACACTTTTTCTAATCTAAAACAGATGGACCACCTGTTTCCCATAGCATCGGAATACCCGTAGTTTGAGCCGCGATTTTTGGAGCTTTTTTTTTCCCCAGGTGATTTGCTTGTTTCTCCTTGATTAAACAAACTGACCAGAGTTTGAAATAATTTTTCCACTATTTTTTGAAAAACTTCAATAAGCATGTTGGTTTGTTGCTCTAATTTCTCAGTGATGTTTTTGACTATTGCTTCAATTTTTTGTTTTAGAGTTTCCTCAACTTCAATTGCAGATACGTTTGATTTGACTGCGTTCGAATAGCTAGATTGTATGGACTGTTTAAAGAGGCGTCTGACTTTTCCTGTAGTTAAATGATTCCGGCATTTGAATTCCAACATTTGTCTTTCCTTGATGTAATGGGAACATGATGTTGATGTAGCTGAGTGGGAGTCCTGGCAGTTTATGAACTTCTCAGGACTTTTGCATTGGCCATCATGCGCTTCACCACATATATGACAGATATTATTATTGCATATTCTTGATGACGCTGAAAGCTATAGCATTTCATGCATTGTCGAGGTTTGTCTATGAATTTTTGGATTTTTTTTGGTTCGTAAACCAGATTTTTATGGATTCAGGTAACGCAGTACCTATTATTGTGACGATGACAAGGGAAACTTCTTGAGTAGAATGTGATTTGATGAATCGTCTGATTTCTATTATTTCGATATCATTATTATGGCTTAATTCGTCAGCCTGTTCATCAAGTCGAGTTTGAGTGGGAATGTCGAATAACAGAAATCTGTCAGTGACATTTTCCCAAATAACGCCGGTAGAAACAGGGATGTCTAGAATTTTTTCTAAATTTAGAATCTGGGCAGCGCATACAGGATCAGAAGTTGTGAAAATGAATTTTCCTTGTCTTGTGAATCTTAAATTAGAAATATTGTTGTGTCGATTTATTTGCTGTTTGATGTAAGACTGGATAAGAAATGGGTTCAAACGAGGGATTTTTGAAGCAGCAACTTTGTTGGATACGATTATATTTATTTCCTCGTATTGTCTTTGACCAATACGTATAATTAGTTCGTTTGTGGATTTTCCACTTTTAAAGAAATTTTCATTTGATATTTGATGGATTGTAAGCTTGCATTCTTAAAGAATCGTTATCATAATATGAGGTTAAAACAATAAATGCCGAGTGGCTGAGCTTCAGGTAGTGAAGACTTCTCAGCTTTTGAAGACAAATTATAAATACTAGAAATTAGAGTAACAATTTTTTACCAAATATCCAGTAGTTAACAAAAATGTGATAGAGAAAAAATCAAACCAAACTTTGAAAGCGAAACAACACGTCAAATTCTTGACAATATCCAAAATTGAAATTCTTTTTTCAAATCAAACCGTTGTAAACAAATCTCATGACGTAAGAAGTTGATTAACCAACAAACTTCTATGCACACATTTGGTACTGTGGCTCCAGCAATTCAGCCATTTGATGTCACCCTTTGCACATCTGGATTTCAACAACATTCTGGAAGATTTCCACGATATTACAAATCCCACTGCTATTGGAAAAATGACCCCACATGACACAGTCCACCATATTATCACTAAAGGGCGCCCAATAACAGAAAAGCCTAGACGTCTCCATCCTAAGCTACATAATGCTATGAAGGCTGAGTTTGAGTTTCTACTTGAACAGGGTATTATACGCTCTTCCAAAAGTCCATGGAGCTCGCCACTTCACTTTGTCCCGAAGTCTGACTCAACTGTATGCCCAGTTTGAGACTACAGACGACTCAATGCCATAGCAGAATTCGATAGTTATCCAATTCCACATTTGCATGACTTTGCTCAGGCACTCCACGGGAAACAGATATTCTCAAAGCTTTATATCTTTAAGGCCTTTCACAGATACCAAAAGCAGAAGCAGACATTCCCAAAACTGCTGTTACGACGCCATGGGGACTTTACGAATATACAAGACTGTTTGGGGTTGTTGAATGCTCCACAGACCATTATGCGCTTCATGCATGAGGTTCTAAGAGGATTACCCTTCTGTTATGTTTACCTCGATGACATCTTATGTTTCTCTGTTGACCTCGAGGAGCACAAAACTCATTTGCGTGCCATCTTCCAACGCCTTCAAACATATGGTCTCAAGCTGAACCTTTCTAAATGTAAATTTGGTGTAACAGAGCTAACATTTCTAGGACATCTGGTTACTCCTGAAGGTTTGAAGCCCTTACCGGAGATAATCAATGATTTTCTATAGTACATGCTACCAGAAACCGTCTCCACTCTGAGAAAGTTTTTGGGTTTCATAAATTTCTATAGGCGGTTTATCCCTCACGCTGCCAAACATCAATTGCTGCTGCATGACTTCCTGAAGGGTTCTCGTGGAAAGAAAGACTCGAAAAATAAACTGGACTCCCCAAGCTATTGAAGCATTCGAAAAGTGTAAACAAACACTAGCTGAAGCTACACTGCTTTCTCACCCCTCACTATCTTCTCCGCTTGTTCTTCATACTGATACTTCTGACTATGCCATTGGCGGTGCTCTGCATCAAGTTGTGAACTCAGAGTTTACAACCATTGGGTTTCTTCTGTAGGAAGCTCAGCACAGCGGAAGTCAAGTATAGTGCTTACGATAGAGAACTATTGGCAACATTTTCATCAATCAAGCACTTTCGGCATATGTCAGAGGGTCGTTCTTTCACTATTTACACCGGTCACAAGCCTTTGACGCGTTCCACCAGAAAACTGACAAGTGTTCACCAAGACAAGCTCGCTAATTGGATGTCTTGTCACAATTTACTACAGACATCCAATATGTTCCTGGTGTACAAAACATTCCTGCCGATATCATGTCAAGGATCTCTGCTATAAGTGTACCTAGCTCTATCGATTGCAACGCTATTGCTGAGTCCCAAAAATCTGATCCAGAGTTAAATTTCCTTTTAACATCTGGAACGTCTCTGCAGTTGAAGTATGTGAAATTACCGTACCATGACTTCAAAATAATGTGTGATCTTTCAACTGGTACAGCACGTGCCTACATCCCTCAGGCACACAGGCAGACAGTGTTTTCTGCTCTACATGTTTTGGCACATCCAGGTATTCGACGCACCGTACATCTGTTGAAAAGTCTTTTTATTTGACCGTCGATTTCTTCTGATGTTGCTAAGTGAACAAAACACTGCATAGCTTGCCAAATATCTAGGATCTATTGTCACACAAAATCTCCATTTTCAACATTTAAGGGGCCTTCTCAACGGTTCGACCATGTCCACGTTGACCTGATTGGCCCACTTCCTGCATCTAATGGTTACACCTACTGTACGACGATGATCGACCGTTTCAGGAGATGGCCTGAAGCCCAGCCCCTCAAAGACATCACACAGAGACTGTTGCTGAAGCATTTTGCACCTGTTGGGTATCTCGGTGAGTTCCTGCTATTGTGACCACTGACAGTTTGAAGCTTCTCTCTTCAGAGAATTCACAAAATTCCTTGGTGTACAACGATCAAGAACGACCAGTTATCATCCACAATCCAACGGCATGATCGAAGAGTTTCACCGTCCCCTCAAAATTTTTTTGAGAACCTCGTGAAGATAGAATTTTATTTTATTCGAAATAAATTGATGAAAAATACGATTGAATTTTAAAAAATTCATTAAAAATAGAAAATTAATTTATGGGTAAACAACCCGATCAGGCCGGACTGTCCATTTCCCGAGCCGATATCGTTGACACCGGGAGGGGAGTGTGCAGCGGCTTGCAAATAACGTACTTGAGCTGCTGAGCGTGCGTGTTGAAAAAGAGCAGCAACTCAACTTAAAATACAGCTCCACTTCATTCGGTACAACTGCCATAATTTTTCTTTCGCCAATTTTTATTTTTGTTAACTGTATTATTATTATTTCTACTTAAACATCAATTTAACTGTGACTGTAATATCGAATGTTTTATTTTCCTACAGCTTCTCTAAAAATCGCTCTGTCTCGCCATCATATGTTGTAACGTACAAAAATCCTTCTGATTTTAATGTACTTGTATTCATGAAATTTATTTTAATTTATGCAATTTTTTGTGTAAATAAATATCTTTAAAAAATACTACTCGTATGAAGTAAAAAGAACACTAATGTAGAAATGTTTTACTTCAACAGAAATTATTAAGAGTTTATTTTACTTTCCATCAACTTATTATCAATTGCTTTTTTTTTCTTCTTGAAAAATATAAGGTATTGGGATTTATAGCTACAAAGGCTTTTATCCCCGGTTTCCAGAAGTTAATATTTAAAAAATCTTGTCAATAAACAAAAAAACACACACGCACAAAAAAACAAAAAACAAATTGGAGTTTCACTCAGTTAACAGTTAAAAGCAGTTCCACTGGTGCACTTTAGTACATATTCGGGAGTTGAAGAGCAGATGTAGAAGAAGACGGAGCATTCATGCAACACAGAGTGGTGAAAAAGGGACGAGTCGCAAAGCAAGGTCACAATTGGATGAGGTCGAAAAACTTAGTAGATGTTGAAGTGCTTCATCACTTGAAGAGAAGTTTGTAGATTAGTCTTGTTAGCAGTCATTTTGCACAACACGTTTTTGAAGGAGGTATCTTGTTTATCTAACTGGAGAAAAGTCCACAATTTGTCTCTATAGTATGTATATTTTTTGCACGAGAGAAGTATGTGTTCAATATCATTGATGCTATTACAGTCACGGCAAAGGGGATCACTATGAAGATTAAAACGGTTTAACAATCCTGGAGTTATAATAGTTTTACTCATTAGTCTGGCCAAAACAACATCTTCCCTTCGATTTTTTGACCACGGGGATAGTGCTGCAATGCTAGGGATGTCTCCCAGCGAGAGGAAGTATTTACTATTTCTATAATTGTTGATAGTGTTTTGATGCGATGCTTTTTTCAGGTTCGAAATTATATCTTCAGGAGAAATCCATTCAATACATGGTGTATTGTCTGTAACTTCTTTGGCTAAGCGGTCTGCAAGCTCGTTCCAGATTATATTTGAATGACCAGGTACCCACAGGAAGGATATTTTTCGGTTTAGTTTGGTTAGAGTTTCAAGTTTAGACGCTATACGGTGAATAATTTTGGGCGATTGCAGAGTAATATTTTTCAATGATGTGAGCGCTGAGTAACTGTCTGTAAGAATCAATCAATCTTTTCCTGGGACAACAAGAACATCTAATGCTTCAGCAATGGCTAAACTTTCAGCAGTAAAAATGGAATTGACAGGATGGACTCGAAACATAAATTTTTGTTTGGAAGAAGAACCAGCAATTGAAGTGTGATGTAGATTTTTGGATGCATCTGTAGCAATGATAAAATGAACAGGAAAGTAATTTCGAATACATTCATTAAAAAAGTTATTAATTTCAGTCAAGAGTAGATTTTTATTTTGAAATTTAAAATCCCTAAGAAAAATTTCAAAGTGATTAGAGTTAATCGTTGGAATTTCAGGTAAGGTGATAATTTGGTTGGTAGAAGAACTTAAATTCTTGAAAATAAGCGAAATGGATTTTTTTTTGTCTTTGGTAGTTATTTGAATTTCCTGGTTATTGTGGGAGTGCTCTGTTAGAAGTGGAGAATGTAAAGCGTTTGCTATATGCTTAATAAAAAATTGGGAAGCTAGTCGCTTGATTTTTTCAGAAAGAGTTTCCTGAGATACAATTTTTAGAAGAACAACATTCGGGGTCCATTTTGGAAGACCTAAAGCAATTCTTAGAGCTATAGTTTAAATAGAGTTGCATGCTTTAAATTGCGTATCGGAAAATCGGTTGATTACAGTGCAAGCGTAGTAAAAAATGCTGAAAATACCGTTATTTGTGATATTTATAATATCTTTAGTTCTAGGGCCATGGTGTTTTGATGCGAAAATTTTAAGTGCATCTATCTTTTTAAGAGCGTGATTTCTAAGTTTTTTGAAGATTATTGAGTTTTGATTCTTTTTAGAAAAAAGAATACCAAGAAATTGAATCGTTTCATTCCATTTCAAAGGGTGTCCCGCATAAGAAATGCGTGGATAAATTTCAATTTTTTTCTTGGATAATTCAGCTATTGCACTTTTTTCTGGAGTAATTTCAAGTTTCCAATAATTGCACCATCTGTATATGTTTTCCATTGTTTTTTTGAATCTTTCTGATAATGATTTCCCAGGAATGATGGCTACAAAAGACAAAGATATCATCCGCAAAAATAGTACATTCGACCCCTTCCTCCATGGTTTCATGGAAGTCGTGCATAAATATTACAAACAGAATTGGTGAAAGAACACTGCCCTGAGGTACCCCTTTGCTCAATGTTCTAGTACCAGAAAGGCATTGTCTCCAACGAATCTGGAAAGTTCTGGATTGAAGGAAGCTGTGCAACCACTTTGCCACGTTGCCTGTTATACCAAGTTGTAAGCATTTAAAGATAAGGTTGTCGATATGAACAGAATCATAAGCACTTTTGATATCAAGATTTATACCAACGAAATATTTCTTCTGTTCATGAGCTTCTGTGATTTTTGCCTGAATATTGTAAATTGCAGTTTGGTTATCTCTGAAGGGTATGAAACCATGTAAGCTATTGTGCAGTTTTTTGTTACAAATTAGAAAGTAAGTAATACGTTGAGTGAGGATGCGTTCAAAGACTTTGCAAAAAACTGAGGTCAAGGCAATGGGACGATAGGAAGAAACTTTGGTTTTGTCTTTGTTTGGTTTCGGAATTGGAACAATTAGAGCGTGTTTCCATTGTTTGGGGATGTCAGCTGAATCAAATTGGTGTTGATATAGTTTCAAAATAATTTGAAGTTGATAATTGTTGAGATTTTGGAACCAGATGGCTGGGATGTTGTCAGCTCCAGGAGTAGAATTTTTAGTTTTATGGATTGCTTTCGTAAGTTCCCAGATTTCAAATTTCCTGTTGAGGAAAGAATTTGTACCAGAGAGATCTAAAGGAATAGGTTCAGTATTTGTATTTTGATCAGAAAAATGCTTTGCAAATATCTCACTTTGATGTGCTGGATCGCAAATGCAATGATTATTTTGTATTATAATTTTGTTATGTTTAGTGTTCGGATTTGTGTGATTAGAAAGTTTATTTAGAATTTTAAAGAACATTTTTGGGTTACGAGATATTGTGCACATTTTTTCCCAATAATTTCTTTTCGCCTTTTTAATTTGAAAACGAAGCCGACTTGCAAATTTTTTGTGTTTTATCCAATCTGTTTCAGAAATATTTCTAATTGCTTTTTTCCGAAAATATTTGTTGAGTTTTTCGTAATTATGACAAGAAATATTCCACCAAGGAGGATAAGATTTATGAGACAAAGGTTTAAATGAAGTATTTTTAGTAATTATCCTTGTTGCATTTACCGTAATTCCGTCAATCGAGCATTGCTTTACATTATTAAAAATTTCCTGTGTTTGTTGAGTTATCGTCGTCCAATTAATTGTTTTTATGTGTCGACTGATGATTTCTATTACCGACCAGGAAACAATTATTGGGTTGTGATTGCTATCGAAAGTTGAATCCATAACATAACAAGAGGTTTGATTATGAATATCAGATGAACAGAGAGTAAGATCTAAGATAGATTGAGATCTTAAGGAACTGTGTGTAGGAATAGTTGTATTGAGAATTGTGAAATGTGAATAAGTTAGCCACTCAACAAAATCGTTACTCAGGGATGAAGAACGCACTGCACCCCAAAGAGGGTGGTGCAAATTAAAATCACCGAAAATAAAAGTAGGTGAGGATAGAGAATCAAAGAAGTGTTTTGCTTGATCAACATCAAAACCTTGTGGAGCATATAAATTAACAATGTTGAATTTAGTGTTCTGGAATTGCACTTCGACTGCTAAAAGTTCCAAGTTAAAATCTTCTCTAATATTGTTGGAGATTATTCTTCCTGACATGCTATCAGGAATACCAATAAGGAGACCACCACCTGTTCTATTTAGTCTGTGTGTATGGAAAAAATTTTTGTTTGGAAAGGAAAAATTATCGTTTTCTGAAAGGAAAGTCTCTTGAAAAACCCAAAAAGAAGAGGTAGAAAAAGGAGGAATTGGGAGCCAGAGCTTTTTCCCTTTAATTCCCCTGCAATTCCATTGCAGAAAGGTCATAAAGAAAAGTCAGAAAAAAGTATAATTAAAAACTGAAAGGAAAAAATGCAAAAGCGATACGAAAACTTGGCTCGTAAATTCGAACCCGAATTTTGAAAAGGAAGAAAAACAATTCCATGTTTAAGGAACCTGGAAAGCAAAAACAGGAAAAAAAACAACCCTTTAACTAAGCTAAACTTGAGGAACCACCAGCATCCCATTGCATCGGAATGCCCGTAGTTTGAGTTACGACTTTTGCAGCCTTTTTTTTTTCCTACCAGGAGACTTGCTTGATTCTCCTTGATTAAACATGCTGACAAGGTTTTGCATTAATTTTTCAACCGTTTTTTGAAAGATTTCAATGAGCATATTTGTTTGTTGTTCTAGTTTCTCAGAGATATTTTTAACTATAGCTTCGATCTTTTGATTTACAGTTTCTTCGACCTCAATAACAGATATGTTTGATTTAACTACATTAGAATAACTTGATTTTAGGGACTGTTGAAACAGGCGTCTGGCTTCTCCAGTAGTTAGATGATTTCGACATTTAAATTCTAGCATTTGTTGCTCCTTGATGAAATGGGAACAAGACTTCGATGTCGCTGAATGCGGACCCTGACAGTTTATGCACTTCTCCGGACTTTTACATTGGCCATCATGTGTTTCCCCACAAATATGACAGATCTGTTTGGTGCATATTCTTGTTGGATGCATGAAACTATGACATTTCAAACATTGTCGGGGTTTGTCTACAAACTTCTGGATTCTTTGATTCGTAAACCTAATTTTAATGGACTCTGGTAATGCTGTGCCGAGTATTGTGATGAGAACAGGAGAAGAAGAATCACGGGTCGAATTAGATTTTATAAATCTTCTCATTTCAACTATTTCAACATCATTTTTTTGGGTTATTTTCTCAGCCAGTTCATCAAGTGAAGTTTGAGTGGGTATGTCAAAAATTAAAAATCTGTCGGTCACATTTTCCCAAATGACACCGGTCGAAACGGGGATGTCAAGAATTTTCTCTAAGCTTAGAATTTGGGCAGCGCACACAGGATCGGATGTTGTAAAAATAATTTTTCCTTGCCTTGTAAATTTTAAATTCGAAATATTGCTATGATGATTTATTTGCTGTTTAATGAAGGATTGAATAAGGAATGGGTTCAGTCGAGGAATTTTAGATGCAGCATCTTTGTTGGACACAATTATATTTATTGCTTCATATTGCCTTTGGCCAAGACGAATAACAAGTTCGTTAGTGGGTTTTCCACTCTTGAAGAAGTTTTCGTTAGTTGACGGATGCATTTTAAAGTTAGATGTAACTTGCATTATTAAAGGATCATTTTCAGCAGAAGAGTCCGAAACAATCAATGTTGAACAACTCAGTTTAGCGAAGTTCAGTCTTTGCACTTTTGAATAAATAAATATAAATACAAGAAATTAAAACAGAAAAGCTTACCAATAGTCCAGATGTTAAAGCAAAAAAAGAGCGAAACAAAATAAAAAAAACCAAACTTAGACAGCACTTCTATGGAGCTAACCAAAATTCAAATTTCACCGTGTTCCACGAAGAACGACTCATTTTCCAATTGCTTTTTGTTCGTCGTTTCTAAAATGGCGCTATCTTCTAGTTTTCTCACGATTTCTTACTTTGAAGTAATTAATCTCGCGCTCAGAAGATTAGCCTTTAGTGCTTTTTTTTAAAAAAATTATTTTTTTGTTTTAACTATCGCACTTCTGTAATATATTTTTATTTATTTTAATTCTTTCAATGAATTAGTAATTTTGATATTGCAAACGATCATAAATTGTTTTTCTTGCATTTATTGATTTAAAAATATCACATTTCCTATTTATTCATTTCATATGATCACTTGCACAAAATTACATTTTTCTACGTTTTATTTGCGGTAGTAATTAACTTATTTTTTTAAAAAATCAGAACTTCTGAAAATGTGATGGCAACATGTTATTAAAAGCTGATTTTTTTGAGATCCTCGTGAAGGTAGAATTTTAATTTTATTTTATCTTTACTTATAATAAAGCACAATGTGTCTGTTGGCGATGTACAGGCCAGACCGTTCAGCCTACAGCTACCAAATTTGGTATATGTATACCTTGGGTGCCGGGAATGTGCACCTCGGAGCCCTTTTTTTGAATTTTTAATTAAAATTTTAATTAAAAAATAAGCCAAATTTTGACGTTTTTTCGCTATAACTTCCGAAAATATTACAGCAAAAAATTGTTTTTTGCATCACGTTAAAGCTCAAAAAATTAGCTTTTCAATGATACTAATGTTTTGATACATAAATTAAAACTCTATTTTTAATGAAGTTTTAAACATTTAATTTAATCGTATTTTTTTTTCAACAATTTATTTCGCATAAAATAAAAATAAAATTTTATCTTCTCGAACAAATCTTGAAAAATATAAGGTATTGGGATTTATAGCAACAAAGGCGTTTATCCCCGGTTTCCAGAAGTTAATATTTAAAAAATCTTGTCAATAAAAAAAAGAACACACACGCACAAAAAAAAAAAAAAAAAAAAAAAAATTG
>JAOUZG010037808.1:67468-90935 GCA_026289955.1 Argiope argentata
TTTTGGGAATGAGGCTTTTTGGCGTCAATCAAAATCCGTAGGCGAAAAATAAAAATTTTGTTATTTGAACGAACATCTCAAAAAATAAGCTTTTAATATCGTGATGTCATCGCATTTACAAAGCTCTGATTAAAAAAATAAGTTAATGACTACAGCAAATAAAAAATGTCATTTTGAGCACGTGATTATATGAAACGAAATAAATAGGAAATGTGATATTTTTGTTTTAAAACAATATATACGAAACAAAGTTTTTCAGATCATTTGCGATGCTAAAGTGACTCATTCAATGAAACGATTAAAATGAATAAAAATATAACTTAACTCGCACGAGAACGTGGTGAATGACCGTTCTGGAAATGATGTTCTGACACGATACATTGAAATATGCAGAGCAGATTTCATTTTAATCTCTTTTTTTTCATTGCTGTGTTGAAATTAAACCCATTTTCACCTAATATCCAATAGCTTGAGTTTCTTCCATCTTCAAAGCCATGGAAAAAAGATTATGCTAATTACCTGCGCAGTTACAGAAGTATAAGAAGTATTGATAATACAGCATGAAATGAAACGATTTTAAATATTACATGATTTCTCATAGTTTTCAGCAATTGAAATGAATGAAAGAGAGAAGAAAAGTTCATTCAGCAAAAATGATTTATTCCGTCCAACCTCTTTCCTATTCCATTTATATAAGACTAGCCGCCTTTGGCGACCAGTCGGTTCACCAATATTAATGCCAACTAAAGGGTTAAATCAATTTTTTATATATATAACTTGGTCTCATAATAAGTTTTTCAGCAAAATATTTTCAAGCTTCGAATTTCGATAATCATGTAATCCACTTATACTATTATATAGGCCTTAAGCAGTTCTATCTTTGAACTCAGCATCTCTCTCTGATTTTCTATCAGTGCACGCAAAATTCAGTTTTAAATTAAAGTGGAAATGATTGAAGTGCACTTCATATAAAGAAATTTTTACTCAATTCAAGCATGCCTTTAAATAAAACTAAGAACTGAAAGCATAATAGTCCGACATTGAAGTTTTATGTTCAATACAGAAATTGAAACATTATAATTTTTTTTATAATTTATAAGATCTCAAAGAATTATTCAGCAAAAATTTCACAGGTTAATTGAAACCTTCAGTTTTAAATTTTATTTTTAGATGTATATAAATGCTCTCAAAGCAACATTCTTTTTGTTTATAAACATATATAAAAGTTATGGTTTAAATTCCTTTGGTCATATAGATTCATATTTGTAAAATATTCTTAATATTTCAACTTGTAAATAAATAAATAAGCATTTCTATCTTCTTCAAATCTGGCTGATTTATTCAGTTCTGAATATTGCAAGTTTAGAACAATCATCATTTTCATAATCTAGACCAATTATTCTAGAGTAACTCTGATTGGCTTCTTTAATATCTTGATAAAGTGATCAAAAATCGCCAGTTTTTATCGAATATTTATATTGAAATTTTCATAGATCGATCAGCTTTGATGATTGATTTAGTTCAATCGAGTACCACTTTTTTTATTTTAAGGACTTATTGCCTCAAGAATATTTTGTTAAATATGATTCACAGAGTAGATGATGGACGTAAAAATTTAATTCATCGGCATTTTCCCCCTCAGTCTACTATTTTTATATTTCAATTAGACCATTTGTTATGAGATTTATGTCTCTCCCAAAAAAATTAAGAAATTAAATGGTGGGCTCCGATTACAGAAGATGCCTTGTAGATGTTAAGTCATACTTGCCTTAAATAAAATAAAACTGTTTAAATGGTTTAGTAATATATGTATAGTAAAATATCAGAGAAAACGTTTCATTTATTTTCCAAAAATATCATATTTCATATTTGTTTCATTTTATACAGACACGTGCCGAAAATGACATTTTTATATGTTTAATTTGGAATGATAGTTGATTTATTTTTTCTCATTTGAGAACACGATATTGTTTAGGTTAGAAAGTTTTGATGTCCCCGAAATATGCGGGTAAAAATAGTTTTATATGCTTTTAAAAATTTTGCATTGTTAATTATTACGTATGCTTGTTTGAAAGAAGATGCGTTTTCAAATAGCTGACCTACTTTTACCAGTATAGCTTTAATATTACGTATGCTTCGTTGAAAGCAGTTGCGTTTTTATTTCGCATGATTCATTAAAATGCGGAGATAAATTACAATCACGAAGGCGAATTCTTTGATTTGCACAAAATATCTTCTTCACAAAAGTAAAAGTAACAATTCAAAACATCCCTTACTGTCATAAAAATTGAAAAAACAACACGAATTCAAAAAATATTTTATTTCTACTTAATATCAATTGCTTTTTGTTCGTCGTTTCTTTGAAATGACGTCATTTTTAAAGTTCGTTTAAGATTTCTCGCTTTTAAATAATTAACCTCGCTCTCAGAAGATTATCGTTTGGTGCTTTTCTAAAAATTCTTTTTCAGTTTTAACTGTCGCACTTTTGTAATATATTTTTACTTTGTATTTTTATTTACTTTAATTCTTTAAGTGAATTAATAATTTTGATATTGCAAACGATCAAGAAAAATTTACTCTTGCATTTATTGTTTTAAAAATATCGCATTTCCTATTTATTTCATTTCATATAATCACGTGATGAAAATTATATTTTTCTGTTTTATTTTTGGTAGTAATTAACTTTTTTAAAAATAAGAACTTCTGAAATTGTGATGGCAACATTTTATTAAAAGCTAATTTTTTTTTTTGAGATCCTCGAGAAGATAAAATTTCATTTTTATTTTATTTTTGCGAAATAAATTGTTGAAAAAAAAAACGATTAAATTACATGTTTAAAAATTCATTAAAAATACAGTTTTAATTCGTAGGTCAAAACGTTGGTATCATTGAAAAGCTAATTTTTTGCGCTTTAACTTGATGCAAAAATCAATTTTGTGCTGTAATATTTTCAGAAGTTATAGTGAAAAAACGTTAAAATTTTGCTTATTTTTTAATTAATTAAAATTTTAATTAAAAATTCAAAAAAAGGGCTCCGAGGTGCACATTCCCGGCACCCAAAGTATACATATACCAAATATGGTAGCTGTAGATCGAGCGGTCTGGTCTGTACAGCGCCAACAGACACACACACACACACACATCCTGCTTTATTATAAGTAAAGATTAACTGGGATATTTTCTGAATATAATGAGTAAATCTGAATATTATTTGTAACGTATCATTCCATGAAGTGTGCTCTCATCAGGGTGGAAAAACGTAGCTGAATATAATAAATAAACACCACAGGAAAAACGTAGGGAGTTTTAAAATTCTCATAAGAACCAAGAAAATAAAGGAAATTTTAAGTATTGCAGTTAATTTTTTTCCCATCTAAAAAATTGCCGATCTGTAAAAATTACAAGAATAACGGGTTGTAGTAGTAGCTTCCGGAAGTGGAATAACACCTCACGCAATTGTGTATGCGGAAACTCGCCGGCTTTCTACTCTCTTCCCGTTTCTGCTGTCCAGTTCTGATTTGCGAAACGGTTCTTTTTCCATGAGATTTCTGAAATAATGACTAAGTATCTGTAACCACTTAAAAAAACGGAAAAAAATTTCTCTGACTGGAGTATTCAAACTGCGGAAATAATGCGATGGCATTGTCTACAGTACTTCATTGTACTGTTGTATTGTACTGTTCATTCGATGGTTTGTTTATTATTATAGAAACTGTTACCTTATTTCAAAACAGATTATAATTTAAAAACAAACAAACGATGGATTACCTATAGTCTGTTTGAGTACGAGTTGGAGAAATGATAAGAATCAATCCTCATTTTGCTGCACGGGTTAATCCATTTGTTCCGTATTGTCCGCATTTTAAGAAGATAAGTCTAAATAATATAAGAAAACAGGCGTTTACTTAGCAGAGTCAAAAGAAGAAAATGTGCAAAACGCATCCAGTTCAAAAGAGCCATCATTGATGCTGAAAGTATCTAAAAAGGAAATGATGAAATAATGAAAAATTATATCGATTTATATATTTCTTATTATTGCTTAAAATTATGTATAGATTTATATATCTAGTACCAAATGCTTGTTTGAAAAGAGTGTGGCATCAATGCAAGGTTAAACTTGGCTCTTTATATGGAAACACTTTCAGAAACTTTGCACCTCACTTCACCAGACTGTGACTAACGACCGATCTTTAACTTTAATTTTAGAGCTACTTAAACATTTGAACATAATGAACTGCAATGCGTGCTGTTATGTTGTAGTTATGATTCATGCACTATTGGAAATAAATAAAATCAGTATTCTTTTCACACATATGAAATTGCGAGTTTTGTTTTCTAAAAATTGTCTGTTAATTAAATTGTTACTTTTCCATTAGCCGAGCGCAAATATCGGCACTTGTGAACCAAATGCAACCCGAGTCGCCAAGCGAAGCGAATGACAAAACAGTCGACGGAATTCTACGTTATTTGCAAATTTTTTGTTGGTGCCCAGCTAATGGAAAAGTACCATTAAATTACTTTGATCCAAAGAATTTGCATCGCATTTTTCTTTTGAAAAAATAAAAAAAAATGCGTGGAATGCGTGGCGTGGTTTTTTTATTATCATTAAAATGGTTAAAAACAAACTTTATTTTTGTAGGAAATGATGATGGTTTTGCATGTTAAATTTTACACTCTCAAGTTTATTATATTAATGAACTAAATTTATTGAAATAGTAATTCCTGTTTGCAGAATTGCATCCAGTTCTCTAAATTTTATTCCTTATTTCAATATATATTTTGTTTATGCTTACAAATGTGAAATATAAAATTTTCCAAACAAATTAAAAAAGGTAACTTTTTGAAGTATTCTAAAAATTCTTAAATTTGGCACTATGCTAAACAAAAGAAGGTTTATTTTATTTGCAAGGATGCTATGAGTTAAATTCCAAATCGAATTTAATTAAATTTGCCAATTAGTCATAGAAACTGATTTTTGGTTTTTACCATATGGTTGTGTCTTACAGGGAATTTCAGAATTTTTTATTTGAAATAGAAAATATATCTTTCAAATAGCATTGCAGGATCTGACAGCTTTCTACGATTCCACAATTTTCTCCATGCTGTATAAAATTATCAACATAAATATTTTTTATTCCAGTGTTACATTGACAACCTCTCTGCGGGCTTATATTGCTTATTTATTTATTTATTTGTACATTATATCAGTTTTTTTAATCAAATATTCGGATTATTTCATGTCTTACATCCAGGTTAGAAAACTTATTAAGTATCCTTAATGCTCTATAGAAGAAATGAAAATGGTTATTTTTTTATTATGTATTAATTATTTTTGGAAATTTTCTCTCTTTCTGAACAGTAATATTTCCCCTAATTTTATTTTAAAGTTTATTTTTTCCAATTTTAATGAATAATGAAGGTTTAAAAGCATATTATTCTGCCTTCTAACTTGTTTTGGCAGAACTCTATTTAGTTAATATGTGAGAAATTGACTAGATTTTCAAAAGCTTAAAAACTATATATGAAGCAAGGATAATATTTAATTGTATATAATGAAAAATACTAAAAATTTTTATTTAGTAATTTAAAATGAAATAGCCATAAGCTTTTAACAGTCATAGAAATTTAAATACAATATAAAAATAAGTATAATATAATTTTTTTAAAAAAAATTAATTATTAAATTTTATATTTTTATCGATTTTTTTTAAAAAAATTATTGTTGTTTTAATAATATGACCAAAACCTCAAAAATTTATCATATCTTATTACCACAAAATTATTAAAAAAAGAAGTAGGAACTCAATTTTTCATATGAAAAAGTCATGCTAAAAATTAACTGAATTAAATTTTTAGATTAATTGTCAAAAGAATGAGTTTTTTTAAATATGTGTCAGTGACTAAAATTTATTTATTTAACACAAATTTATATATTTGTTAAGCAATGAAATTCTTAAAACGGTTGCATAGGCCATCTTTAAAAGTAAAAAAAAAAGTTAGAATATTAGCTAAAAATAACAATTCTAGATAACATTAAGTAATAATCAGTGAAATAAATCATCCTAAAGAGTCATTAAACACTACTCGTCATGCTAAAAATAAATTAAAACCCAATTTATATTGTACTCTGTATTTGAAAGTGAACGCAAACTGTTTAAAAACCATATGGACATAATTTGCAACAATGCATTAAGAAGTTTATTATTTCAAATAAATGGATGCTTAGAAGGGAAGTACAATTTATGCTATCTACCCTGAAAACTGGTTGTTTGTTTCGATGTCAAAGAATTAATCCACCATGTCTTTTTTTTTTTCTGCTAATGTTGCAGTTTGTTGATGGAAGGTTTTTATTTCTACTATGTAGTGTAACCCAGAGGCTAAATTATAGACACAGTTTGAGGAAGAAAAAATTTGCAAGCAATTTAGACCAGTTATAGGAATATAAAGTATTGTAAATAGAAATGTTATTAACTTCAATTAAAGTAGAAAATTAAACATGATAGCTGTATATTTATTAATTAGAAAATAAATAATAACATTTATTTATATGTGTATACTTCCATGCAGTTTCTTACATGGATTATATTAATTTTTATTCCTTTATTTTAGGTTTTAGATATAGCTTTCATAAACCAAAATGAATTTGTTTGCAGTACAAGTATTGTAAGTCAAGATTCAGCTGATCGTACAATAATGGTATGGGATTTTAACAGTGGAGCCATTATGTCAAACCAAATATTTTTGGTGAGCATTTCAAGTTATTTATAATTTTTAAATGACTGCATTTTGTTTTTCCCCAACCCGAGTAATTATCATATTAAAAATTATGCTTGCTATTATGACTGACTGCATATTTCAATATTATTTTTTAATGAGCAAACAAAAAATTACAGTATTTTTAGAGATAATTTTTTCTGTTTTCTGGTCTGTAATTCCTCTTTTTAATTTCAGGTTAATGTTGTGAACGATACAAATGAGGTGTATTCTTTTCCTTCTTTTTTTGTTTTTTCAGTGTCTAGATTTTTTGTAAGAATAAACATAATTTTGCATATAATTCTAATTAGCTGTCTTGTGAGGTCTTATTTCTATTTTCGGTTTTTTACAATTTCATATTAACTGGATTTCAATCATGCTTGAAATTTAAAGATATGAATATTCTACTTTTTTTTCTTTTTTTAATTTTGCATATGCGTTTTATATTAGATATGCTGTAAATAAAAGTTTTATTTACTGAAATTCAATGGTCTCGGGAATGATTAATATAGACATTTTCTCTGCAATATGATAATATAAAATATTTATTTCCTACTTTTTGATTCTGCTATTTTACTTGCGAAAATCAGCTATTTATAGTAATCAGTTTTAATATTATTCTGAATAATTCTCACACAAGAGCCAAGCGAAGATGCAGACTTTATTGTCTAGGAAAACGCGCATTTAATATCCACAACTTAAGCTACAAATTCACCGAGAATTAACTCTGTTTAATCCGCTGATCTCGGTTAACAGCAAAGCTATAGAACGCTCGTCACAGAGAAAAGATGCTCTCTCAAGCTCAGCCAACTAATCAGCCCATTCGCCGTACTGATGTGTCCCCCCTCCTTAAGCCTCGCCTTTTAAACAGCGCCTCACTAAAGGGGGCGGGGCAAATTCAGAAACGACGCGCTCGTTTTAGTCGAGTCTAGAGATTTCTTTAACATTCTACAAAGACAAATCTTAATTTCTTAGCACATTTTGGCGTGTAGTGAAAACCGTTAGCGATTTCATTACGTCGCCAACGCATCTACATCTTAAAATTATTTAAATATGGCGTTCATCTATTGTAAATCCATTTAGAATAGTCTTCTCGCTGACGCGCGATTCCATTACAATTAATTTTATACAATTAAACTATTTACAATATTTACTCAAAAATTCATACATATTTACATCTAATTTACACAAAATTCATAACATTGCCCCTTCTTAACGACTTCACGTACTGGGCAGTGCACCCCTCAAGAAGAGGAAGTTAATTATCACCGTAATAAGACGCCAAACGTTCGTCGGGTACAACCTTGGGCTCACTTGGTGGAGTTCGTTGAATCCTGACCACGACGTATCTGTTTTAGCTCGGAGTACGGTAGTAAAACTTGTCCAATATGAGGGTTTCATAACAAAGTAAATCGTATAAGTCATCGGTGAGAAACTTCAGTGATCACTCCAGATTTTACAGCTGCTACTTTATTCGTTTTGCTACAACAGCACGACACATTAAACACAAATTAATAAAATAAAATAAAAACTATGTACAGTCACAACTTTCCAATACTGCATTGAACATTCCCATCCACTGTTCTACCAAAGAAATCTTTTCCGTCCCAGAACCAACATGTCCGCCTTCTCTCCTCGTTTTTCTTTTTTTTCTTTTTTGAGTTGAGTTGCCCCAGCTGCTTCTCATTATCCTTTTAAATCCTACTGTTGCCACACACGAAAAACAATCTGAATTGGGAACTTAACTACGGTCATTCCCAGCAAGTTTGGAGCTGAGGAGTGAGTCCTTTCCGACGTTTGGGATTTCAGAACCACACTTTGTCGTCTTCAGTGAAATTGGCGTCGTATCGAGTCTTCATGCGCTCCGTTGCGATGTTGACCCTGTCTCGGGCAAACTGATGAACGCTCTTTAATCGCACCTGTAAGTTTTCCAGACATTGTTCAGATGAAGATGGTGCATCCGGTAGTAATCCAAAGAGCAGGCCACACAGTAGTCGCAACTCTCTTCCAAGCACGATCTGTAATGGAGTGTAACCGGTGCTCACGTGAGTTGCACTCCGGTACGCCAGAAGGAACAATTTTTTTAGTTTTGGGATTTAAACAGAGTCAGATGATTGAGGATGGTCCTGTTGAATCGCTCCACCATGCCATCTGATTGTGGATGTAAAAGCGTTGCCCTGGTCTTTTCCATGCCTAGCAGCTTACAAAGTCCTATGAAGACCTCAAAGTTGAAATTCGTCCCCTGATCGGAATGGATGAGAAGGGGAGCTCCGGACAGGGAGATCCAGTTCTGTAACAGAACTTCTGCTACGGTGGTCGCTTCTTGGTCAGGAATGATTAGGCATCCGGCCATTTGCTGAATAATCCGTGATAACGAGAATGTCCTTTTTGCCATCAGCGAGGCAATGGGCCTAACATATCGAAGGCGATTCTCTCAAACGGCTCTCCCGCGTTGTACTTCTAGAACTTCCCGCCTACGGTCCCAGTATCACGGGATGAGCACCACTTCTCTACGTCGGACCTCGATTTGGCACAGAAGAATCGTTCTCGAACATTATGGTGAGTCTTCATGACCCCAAAGTGACCACTTGACGAGCTGCTATGTAGCTCCTTTAAAACACTGGAGACTTGGGAACTTGGCAACACCATTTGCCACCTGAAATTTTTACTGTCGTTGAATTTCCATTTGCGGAATAGTACTCCGTTCTAGAGGTATAAGGAGTCCCACATGGCCCATTATTTCTTTACCTCAGGACCGTAATGTGCCACATCTTGCCACGTTCGTTTCCCTTTGGAAGCCTTGATGAGGTCTATAATGTGTTTCATGTCTTTATCTTCGATTTGTCTTTTGCGGATTTCGCATCACTCCAAGGATTGTCGTCTGATACTGGAGGGACCTAAGTTACTTGTTGGATAACCGATGCAATGACTCCTAACTTTTTTTCTGCCTTTGTACTGTACTTGCAATTCTCAGAGCAAGTACGACCACATTACCATGTAATGTCCCGTTTCGGTGTTGGATGTCCATTTCATACTCCTGTGGATGGGCATCCAACAACGAATACCATGTCATATCCAGTGACGAAATCTGGTGAGCATTTAGAGGGGCATGCCCTGTACATAACAACTTCCGTCGCGCGAGATCTCAGCACGCTAGTTTTAACGAGGCCTCCTCAGCAGGCCCCCCCCCTCTCGTTCGTAACTGCTCCTGCTGGAGTATCCTTCCTTCTTGCATGTCCAAGTGCTGATTTTCGAATCCTTGGACTTCCGTCCAGAGGTCAGGGTGGTAAAATTCACCCAACTATCTTCAGGTATCGTCAGCAGGGCATTGGCTGCTTCACCACGAAGGGATACCGCAAGATTGTCGGGTTTCGCGACATTGCTTCATCCGTTTGCCTCCTCGACCATGTCGAATTGCGTCTTGAACACGTTCTAGGGGCTCTTTCCTACAAAAATGGAAGTTTTGATTTTCGGTCCCTGCAGTAGTTACAGGAACGGCGGAGATGGCCTCAAGGCCCGTGGATCTTTCCAAAACATGTGTATCTTTATTTTGGCACTCCTTTCATTTCCAGCTGTTGAATCCTCTCCTCAACTTAACAAAGCCTTTCTACCCGCAGCTCAAACCTCTGCTCAGTAGTACGAATCTTCTTGTCATTCTCTTGAACATTCTCCGCCAAAGCATCCATCTTGGTGTTGACATTAGCTTGGCCTTGTTTCATTTTTTCCTTCATCTCTTTTGTCATTTATTGCCCTTCCTTCATCTCTAATTTTCTTCCTGGCCTTGTTTCATTTCTTCTTGCCCCTTCTTCATTTCCTTCTGGCTCTGCTTCATCTCCTTAACGAAAGCAAAAAGCTGTTCGAACTTGTCATTTTCGGATTCAACTATCAGCAATTAATACTTTTATGGTTTATGATGTACAAAAACTATATGAAATTTCTGCTACACATTTAGAAATCATCGCAAGAATAAATCGCTGCAACATGGGCATCTATTTAGAATAAATCGCAAGAATAAATACTAATCAATAGAGTCTTTTCAAAACTTTTTCATATAACCTTTTGGAAGGTGTTATCACTCAAGCTCTGGAAAAAAAGTTTGGATTTTGCATAAAACAGAAAAATTCTTGCATGCCATCAGTGTACAATAGGAATCTTTAGCATAAATTTACGATTTTTACTCAATATATCTTATAATCCTTGGTAAGTCTTTTTGTGATTAATCCTGAGCATGCATTAATAATAGCCATATAGTATGGTGTATTTAGATGCTTTACTATTTGCTCAAAATTCGATAGAAATCTACAATTTTAGTGCAAATGCGGCGTTTAAAATTTGAAACTATCTAACTGAATCCATTATTGTATTATCTTTGTCATAAGAAAAGAAACATAATGGCAAAAATGGGTTTTTTAAACTCAAGGAAGTCGAAAAGCGAAAATTTGTCAAAATCACTTTCGGATTTTCAGACAATACACTTTCTATGTTTAATATGCGAAAAAGTGACAAGCATAATTGCTTTAAATTTTTTTTTGTAAAGATTTTTTAAAAAAGAAATGCAGGGCGCGACCATGAAATTAAATGCCACTTCATGTTATTTTTAGTTGCATTAACTTTTTAAAGTGGAAAGTACGTTCAAAGAGGTATGAAAAGTATGTAAGTACTGTGCAGTAAATCCTGAAAAAAATTACTTTTAAGTCATGTTTGCAATATTTAAGAGGCAATCAGATGAAAACAAGATGAAGATGAAAAATAAGTAAACTCTTTATTATTTCAAAAGTTATTGTCATAGCTGTCTGTGCATTTATCACTGTGAGACTAAATGTTCATTGCCATCATAGAAAAATATTCTGGTTGTCTAAACCGACTACAGAATCACAATTGTAACCAGGAGTGCAGCTGTTTTTCTAAATAAAATCGATGCCTACAAATGATTTTCATCAGGGTTTCATAAATAGGAACCCTGACAGGGTTCCATGTAGGAGAAAAATATGAAAATCACATGAGAAAGGGCCTTGACTGTATGAAGGATGTGTAAGTGCTTTCGAGCGTAATTGTAATATCCTTATCAATATATAAGCAGCAAAGCTTGCAATAGAATGAAGCCATTTGTCAAAATTCCTGGGTGATTGAAGCCATGCATTGGACTTTTGAAAAGAAAAAGTTCATCGTGATTTTTCCAGAGCTGGTGTTTAGATGTTTTTATTGTTGAGGAATTATGTGTTTCTGTTGTTGGCTCTTTGCTCTCCGACTCAGAATGATTACATCATGTTCCATGTCCCGCAGCAATATAGAACAGGAAACGATATTCTTCATGACGATACCATTGCATTGCGATTGGCATTTTGTTCAGTATCATTTGCTCCACTCAAACGCATTTAATATACTCAACAGACATTCAAGTATGAAAATCACTTCCTAATTCACTTTCCATAGTCAGCACTCTGTCAGAATGCACACATGACTCACTGACCTCACTTTGAACACATCTAACAGATACTGTGTGGAACATTTACACTGTTCCTTTCCTGATTATCAACAGTTGTCATTTATGTTCTTGAACTGTACTCGTTATGAAGTTTATCTTACTTTCATTTGACTGCCCCTTGCAAAAATTCAAGAGCTTGTAGAGTGTACTAGAAATATTTGAATATAAAGAAGACTTCTTTAAAGAGTCTATGGAGGAAAATATCCTCCAAGCAAAATTATTTCTGTTAAAAAAATGCTTAATTGTGTTTGGATGATTTATTCTCCTATTTCTCTTTAAAATAATCCTAATTATTTTTGGATTTTTATATTTATAAGATAATTTTTGTACCATTTAAATATTTATCTTTTAAATTTTTATGGTTTACTAGAAAAAGAAGGGAAAGAAAAGGGATTTCTTTTATATGAAATTTAACGTATATTGAATTAAAAAAAATTAATATTTTAGGGAATGAAAAAAGAAATTTTTTAAATAAATCTATTAATAATTTTTTTATTTGTTTATTTAAAAATTAAAAATGAAGATAAATTATGTGCCATGCAGTAATTTTAAGTGTAGTTTCAAGCTGCATCATAAAATATCTTTGTTTCCCCAACAAATATCTTTATACCTGGATGAGCAGAAAACATAAACTTTCCTTTTGAACAATGATCTTTACACAGGTTAAAACTAATTTGATAAAATAGCTACTTCCTACATCAAAAATTGTTGATGATTCTATTCATCTACATCCTTTTATTATGCCAGAGCATGATGTGGTTTTAGGATAAGGTTTTTGGAGTCAACAAAAATCCATAGGCGAAAAATAAAAATTTTATTACCTGCACTAACATTAAAAAAAAAATCAGCTTTTAATAACAAGTTGCCATTGCATTTTCAAAAGCTCTGATTTTTTTTAAAAAATATAAGTTAATTACTACAGGAAATGAAACTTAGAAAAATGTAATTTTGTGCATGTGATTGTATGAAATGAAATAAATAGGAAATGTGATATTTTTTTAAATAATCAATGTGAGAAAGTTTTTTGGATCGTTTGCAATACTAAAGTTACTCATTCAATGAAACCATTAAAATGAATAAAAATGTAATTTAGCTTGCATGAACACGTGGTTCTTGGCCATTCAAGAAATGATGTTCTGACATGATACATTGAAATATATGTAGCAGATTCCATTTTTGTCTTTATTTATTATTATTCTCATTTTTAGAAAATGTTAGAGCTTTTCTTTATCCCTAATCTTCGTGCTTTTATTGTAGTTTTTCGTTGTGTCTATAGAAAATGTTATTCAAACATTGATCATTTCATTTTCTTTACTGCAATGAATTGTGATTATTTATCAGTCTGTAACTTGATTGATGTTGTCTTTTCCATAAAAAAAATATTACCATGCCATACATACTATTAGGTTTTAGCATCATAACAATCTTCTAAGATTCTAATTGAACTGAGTATTGAAAATTAGGAATTTATTATTATATATTTTTTACTCATTATTATAGGAATTAATAATTAATTTCAGGGTAATTTTTCAAGTTGATATATTTTTCAGCATTTACTGTTTTATACTTCCATTAATAACAGCAGCATTTTAGTATATTTGTAAATTAACTAGAATGCTGTCCTACATTTTCGTATTTCACATAATTTGTATATTCTTCTGTGTTATATAAATGTTAATACTTAAATAATAAGTGAATGATTCATAATGTGTGTAATGATTTAAAGATGTACTAATTTTTCTCTGAACTTACTTTAGGAACGGTATACATGTCCATCTCTGAAAATAAACCCTTTTGACTCAAGTTTTTTGGCCCAAACAAATGGGGACTATATTGCTTCATTTTCATCTCGGAGACCTTATAAAAGAAAGAAGAATACATATATTGGTCACAAGGTAAGATTGATATTTTTTCAGTTATCTTAAAAAGGAAGATATAATAAACCATAGTTAACAATCACACACACACTCAAAAAAAAAACCCTGTAATATATGCCCTTCTTAAAAGTAGAGGAAAAACAAAATTTAAAGGCTTACTTTGCCTAATACGAAATTACCAAAATAACAGACTAAAAAAAATAATTTATTTTTACTTTGTACAATTAAAATATATGAGGTTACCAATTTCTCCTTTATTGTTTAGAAACATTAAAAACTTTTAATTTATCAGTCATTATGGAAGAGAGAGAGAGAGAGAGAGAGAGAGAGAGAGAGAGAGAGGGAGAAAAAGTTTTGAAGTTTAAAACAACTTAACTTTTTCAAAAAGAATTCTTAACAAAATTACATTTCTACCAGAATATATTCAGATTTTTTACAGAATACATTTATATTCTGATTGAGAAAAATAGTGTAGGTGTTGCTGAATCTTATAGCCAAGAATATGTATCTGATCTAATATGTCAATAAACAATAATTTAGCTGTTTTTGTATAATTCTTAAAAAGTTTTTATTGCTAGGAATTTTTATGGATAATGTCACATGCATTTCAATTCTGTTTCTAACATTCTGTGATTTTGAAGTTTAAGTATTAAGAGATTATACTTATCAAATAATATATCAATTCTCATCACTTGTTGAAAAAAGCTATAAACATATAACTTAAGAATATCATTGGAGTAGTCCATAAATGTTTTTGTATCATTAAGTAAACATATGAGTTATGAGCTAAATTGTTTGGGTATGATTCCTTCTTATTGAAACACATTTGTTACAGATGTAGTTGTCCCATTACTGATGATAGTCTTTATGACTTAATCTCAACTCTTGCCAATGCTGTTGCTATGGTTTGGTTATTCTGATTTCTCTGTGTGCCTTACTGCTGCATCGGAGTAACTAATGTTTCTTTACATTGAATTTTCAATTCTGGTGGATTGAAATTCAGTATGTTATAATTATTTGAATTCATTCAATCTCAAAATGCTAAAGTTTTTGATTTTTCTATTGCTACAAGATTTATACTTTCATTAAACTCCCTACCAGATGATCCCCCCTGTTATAAATCTAAACATTTGATTGGTATAATTTTATTTTTTAAAATTTGAACTTAAATACTTGTTTTCATTAATTACCCACCATTGTAATGAAGGAAGCATCCTTAGTCACTGGTGTAATCCTAGAAGTATCAAAACCTGATAATATCTATTTTAAAAGAATTGTTTCCTGTCTAAAATTTCTAGTTTTTTTTTTTAGCCAATTTCTTTTTTGTTATTTTTTCTTGGAACTAATCTTCAGACATATTGGATGTGATTCTATTTCTGGTGAAGTAGCATTGTAGGAATCTAATTATCTATTTGTATTTTTTAAACAATGTCAAGTAAGCAACATTGATGTATATAGTATTCAAAGTGAGAGTCATAGGCCATATTTTCTATAGTATGACAACTAATAGTTTGAAGTTTGCAGAATTAGTATTTAACAAAAATTGAAACATTGAATCAAATTTCATAATGTTATCCCAGTGATTGATTTGAAACTTATACACTCCACCTTTTCCATTCTTATTGTGTCTTATCTTTTTTCTCATTATCAAATGTTTCTTGAATACCTGATTGTGAATATTATAATAAGATTATAACTATAATAAGACTATAATAAGATTATATGACAGTAACTGTTTTGTGAGAGTAGAATGTCAAGCTTAATTCAGTTATATCTATATCAAATATGCAAGTTCCTTTATTATGTAACCATTTAACTACTTAAATATGTAAAGCTACCTAGCTACATATGTTCAATATGTTATGCTTCTATCAGGATTATGATTTTATTTTCACCATGTGAACTTGTAGATGGTTATTGAATCTATGTAGGAAACCAGCTAATAATCTATTTAATTTTCAGCATTATTAATGCACTAAAATTTCATATTATTCAGAATAAATAGTTTAGTAAAAAACAGATTTTCCTTACCTCCTCACTCCTCCAAAAAATTATTGCAATGATCCTCAAAACATAAATGAAATAATATTAATCTGATCTGAAATTTAAAAGAAAAAAAATTTGTTCATTATTATTTTGGTGAAATCATCACGAGCTAATACTCTACAGTGAGTCAAAAGGTGCTATTATCTTATTTGCTCAATTTAACCTTTAGGATCTAATAATATTAAAATAGAAAAATAATTAAAAAGAAAAGAACCATGCCCATTTTTTAAACTCATTATTAAAAAAACAATTAATTATAAAATTAATAAAATGATCAATTTTTAATTGTTACATTAAAAATTATAATAAATAAAATTTTAAAACAAAAAACATTCAAATTAAATTAAAAATTCAAAACAAATTACTTTGATATGCACATTTCCATTTACCCAAATACATATTTTCCAAATTTTTGTTGCTCTAGGTCAAATGGCTTTGTTTCAAAGTTTAAATATGTGCAATACATTGGTTTTTACTATTAGTGGAGCAAATATTTATACAATGACCCTATAAGTATTTGTATTATGTGCTTTGATTTTACAGTTTTGTAATAAAAAGTAGCTTGTGGTATTTAACATGCATGTAAAGCACCACTATGCTTTAGCGGCCTTTCTGAGATTTTGGCAAAAAATTGGTCACCAAGGAAGGATGTAATAAGTGAAAATGCCAAATTTAGATTGAGAAAATATAATGTATAATTTATGTATCAAATTTGATGATTATGCAGAAAAAAAACACTAAGATTATTATTATTTTAAATCTTTGATTGCATGCCATGCATTTGAAAAATATGTCAATTACAATTGAATTGAATAGAACTAAAATTGGTAATGGGAAAGTGGCATTTCCCCCTTTATATGTGCACAAAATCATGCTTTGTAACAATTGTAAATTAATCTGAGAGTCAGATAATTTTCTCTAAATAAGAATGAATAAATACCCTGTTTTGTTTTCTTTATTCTCTCATATTGTTTGCAGGTTTCTGGATTTGGAATCCAATGTGACCTTAGTCCAGATGGTCAATATGTTGCAAGTGGTGATGCAAAAGGAGATGTCTATTTTTATGATTATGCCGATGCCACATTAGTGAATAAACTGTCTATAAAACCTGATGTGGTAGCAAACAAATTACAGTGGCATCCTTTATTGCCCAGTAATATGGCAGTAGCTACTTTGGATGGAGAAATTCATTTTTATGAATAAAAAAAAATGTGTATTTATATAATTTTTTTTATTTCAAACCTGTATTAACTACTTTTCTATTTATAAGTTCTTCCTGTAATTATAAGTATTTAGAATTCTTGTATTTGTAAAAGGATTTTAAAATAAAAGTCCTCCAAAGAAACAAATATGTTTATTTTTTTCATATTCTTATCATATTTTTACTTCTTGTAAAATATAAAAGTTTCTGGTCAAAATCAAACATTTCTAAGGAACATTTTAATTAAGTTTTCTATATATTGTAGAAACATCTGTTGCCCTAAAATAAAATACAAAGCAAGTTGCAAACCTCAGTATTTTTGGAAGATAAAATATATTTTAATTATTAAACAGGAAATTTCAGCATTATAAACCAAATATTATTATGAATCCTGTTATAAAATAATTGTATTGTTCTAATTTAAAGTGTATTTTAAATAAAAATAAATAAAGCCTTTAAAATACAATTATGTTAGTGTGCTAAAAAATATTAAATTTTATCAAAAATATGGATCTAAAAACAATCAGGTGGAAACTATTATAAATATATTAAATGAAATAAAATGTAATCAATATATTTTAACATGTTTTTGTATATATTTTAACCTGTTTTTGTATATATTTTAACCAATATATTTTAACCTGTTTAAACTGTTTTTTGATAAAAACATTCTTTACTTTATGAACAGATTATTAAAAATATTGTTTTATTATTTCCTACTTTTTAATGGTTTGATGAATGTCTTATTATTTATTATTATAAATATTTCTATATTTATAATAATAAAGTATTTCTCATTTTCTTATCTTAAGTCTACTATCAAATGGTGTGCATTTCATATTGAAACAAAATCTTGATATCAATCGTTTTATTGATGATGATGTGTGCACTTTACAACAGAAAGAGGAGTGTAGTAGCTTTTGAGGGTATGGACACTTGAGCACTTGAGGGCAGAATTCTAGTTCATATGAAATGACACACACACACACTCACTTGTACTGCCCCTTTTTACAGGGAGGCACATTCACACATCTCACTGATAGCTCAGAGAAGAACAACCATGCTCTAACTGGGATTCGAACCCAGGACACCAAGATAACGAGGAAGATGTGCGACCTCTATGCCAGAACGCCAGCAAATGTTTTATTAAGTTTTGTAGTTGTTAAAATATTATAATATGTTACAAGCTGGCGAGCGGCACGAAAACTCGCCAAAGTTGGCCACGTTTGGCGAGGAGCCTCGCGCCAGCTTGATTGGTTTGGCGAAAGGAATAATCTAGTAGCCGCTAGATTGTTCGCGTTGTTTTGAGAATTTTCACGAGATTCAGGTGCACGCGCTTCTCGGCTATATAAGGACGAATAGCCGGAGCGAGGAGTTAGTTGCTATAGTGATGAGAGTTTGCTCTGAAATAAAAAGCGTCTCGTTGGACTAAAGGATTTGTGAGCTGTGTTTGCGTTTGCTGTTAACGCTGTGTTATTGAGCTTTCTGTGATTAACTGTTGCTGTGCTATACGATAGCTGTTTTGTAGTCTGTTTTTATCGTGCGTAAGACTTGAATTTACGCTGTAATTGACTGTTGACTGCTGAATTGTACTTATCTAAAAATTTTACGTTATCAATTATCCTGTAAATAACTGTAAATAGCTGTAAATAAATTTGTTTGTGCTGTCCTCAAATAAAGTCCATTCAATCCGAACCCGCTAAGCATAAAAAACGTAACAACTGGTGTCAGAAGTGGGGTTGAATGGTGAAGACTAGAGCGATGGAAGAAGCAGATAAAGCAAAATTTGAACAGCTTTTTGCTTTCATTAAAGAAATGAAAGGGCAAGAGAAGATGGCGAAGACGATAGAACGAGGACAAGAGAAGATGGAAAAAGGGCAAGAAAAGATAGAACAAGGGCAACAGAAGATAGAACAAGGCCAAGCTAATATCGTTGAAGCAATCAATTCCAAAATAGATGCTTTAGCGGAAAAGGTTCAAGAGAACGACACAAAGATTCACAATATTCAGCAGAGTTGTGAACAAAATGGGGAAAATCTCCGTAGAGTTGAAGTAAAATTTGATGAAAGATTTAATACCTTTGAGCAAGAAATTGAGAGGAAAGTCGAGGAAAAATTGAAGAGAATGGAAGGTGCACAGATAAAAGCTGAAAACCAATCTCCGAATGTTCGAGAGTCTGAAATAGCTCAACCTGTGCCTGTTATTCCTAAATCAAACATAAAAGTTTCCACCTACGACGGAAAAACATCTTGGCAAGTCTACAAGACTCAATTCTCCATCGTCGCAGAAGCCAATGGTTGGGATCCAGTCACGAAGGCTCGTCAACTGGCTGCATCACTACGGGCTGAAGCTGCAGATATTTTGAGAACTATTCCCGAAGATCAACATCTAGAATTTGAAGTTCTTTCAAACGCTCTGGAGTTGCGCTTCGGAGAAAAGTGCCTCAAGGACTATAGCCGTCTTCAATTAAAGACCCGGCAGCAACGATCGAATGAAAGTCTGCAAGAGCTTGCAGCAGATGTTGAGAGGCTCTCCCATCTTGCCTTCTCCGACTGTCCAGCCGAGGTACGGGAAACACTGGCCCTGCAGTATTTCATCGACGGTGTGAGGTGCATCGGATCCTTCGCTTCAAAATCTATTCGAAATGATGGAAACAATTTGCCAGTTTATCCGGAAAGGAGATGGAAGGCCCAACAAACATGGCCAAAGAACTGTGAAATGTTGGAAATGCGGCGACGAGGGCCATGTTCAAAAGAATTGTTCAGCCCGCTTAGATAAACGGGTTAAAGACTCTTCAAGAAGCAACCAGGAAAACCGATTGAGAGTTTTGCAGTTATCTTCAAGAGGCGGTGGTGAAAATGGTGTATTTGTTAATACCTTCGTCAACGGAATCCCCTGCCGAATGATCGTTGACACAGGAGCCAACGTAACCATCATGCGTAGAGATGTTGCAGAACGACTTGGGAGGAAAATTCTCTGGACACCGTCCCGCGTCACCCTCGAAACGGTCATTGGTGACAGAATCCCAATTATCGGAAAAATGAATATTGAAATTAGATTTGGGCATGCTACTTATGACCATGTCGTCTACGTAGCGGAAATTACAGATGATTTCATACTGGGTATGGACTTTCTGAAGAAGTATGATTTTGTAATCGACTTCAAGAATAACTCGCTGCGCTCCACATCAGAAGTCGTGACTCTTTTCCATTTGGGTTCTGGAGGAGAAAATACAGATGCCATATCAAGGAAGCCCTGCTCCGAAGGTTGTCGCTATT
This sequence comes from Argiope argentata, assembly GCA_026289955.1. Lineage (NCBI taxonomy): Eukaryota > Metazoa > Arthropoda > Arachnida > Araneae > Araneidae > Argiope > Argiope argentata. The sequence continues at coordinate 88,109 of JAOUZG010037808.1, forward strand.
GCTCCTGTGCGGAAAAGAAAACTGGGATTGATACATCAACTGTGCGCCGAGTCACAAGAGCTATTCCACCTCAATCTGATCCCTGGAGTGATGAAGAGGTTCGCAAGGAATAAAGATATGATCCTGACATTAAAATGATTATGGAATTTATGCAATCACACAATTCAAGACCTTAATGGCAGGACATTTCAAGCCTCAGTACTGGAACTAAGCGTTACTGGGCTCTCTGGAATTCACTCGAAATTAGAAATGGCATCTTGTATAGAAAATGGGAGTCCGAAGATGGGAAGTCATTTAAGTGGCAACTTGTACTTCCCCGATCACGGATAAATCAAGTACTGAAAGAGTTACACAGCAGTCCTGCAGGTGGTCACTTCGGAATCATGAAGACAACTCGTAATGTCCGGGAGCGTTTCTATTGGAACAACATGAAAGAGGATGTTCGAGAATGGTGCAGAACATGTGATGACTGTAACGCTCGTAAAGGACCGAAAACACACAGTCGTGATACGTTACAGCGGGATAATGCATGCGCACCATTTGAAAGACAGGCCTCTGACATCTTGAGACCTCTTCCGCGGACGGACAATGGAAATAGAAAAGAACTCCAACTGCCCTGTGATCCTCAATTCGGGTGTCCTCCGGATACGCCTTCTTCGCCTGTGGATTATGTTCAAGACCTCCAGGCCCGTTTAGAAGACGTACACAGGTTTGCCCGAGATCGGATCAACATAGCGACGGAAAAGATGAAGACCAGGTACGACACTAAAGCCACAGAACATGAATTCAAGGAAGGTGACAAGGTATGGTTCTGGAACCCGATTCGACGAAAGGGACTCTCTCCGAAGCTGCAGTCTTCCTGGGAAGGCCCTTATACAGTCCTGAAAAGACTGAATGACGTCGTGGTTCGAATAAGGAAGTCACCGAACTCAAAACCAAGAGTAGTACATTACGACCGGCTAGCCCCTTATTATGGTAACTTGTCAAATACTTAGTTGAAAACATGGTTTCCTCATTTATGAAAATGTAATCTGTATATTTGTAAAAAGTGTCTTTATGTTAATTATTTTTCAATTTTTACGTTTGAAATTTTGTGTCTATGTTATTGTAACTGTTGGGTGTCTTCTGCTCGGGGTCTGTACTGCCCGGGACGTGCAGTCCTTGAGGAGGGGGCAATGTTACAATCGGGCAAACGCTCGCCAAAGGTGAAAACGTTGGCGGCGCGTCACACGACCCTCTGCGCCAGCCGAGTTGACTTGGCGGGAGGAATATTCTGGTAACCCCGAGAGAATTCTGGCTGCGCCGAGGTTTTTCTCCCTGGCTTTCGCCCGACTATATTAGAGGCGGGTTGCCGTCTTTCTGGATCGATCGTTCTTTGAGAAGAGAAGCGGTTTGCTGGAGCGGGTTTTCGCTTGTTATTAGTGAGCGGTGTTTGCATTTGCTGTTAACGCTGTGTTATTGAGCTCGCTGTGTTTGACTGTTGCTGTGCTATATTATAGCTGTTTTGCAAACCGTGTTTATTGTGCGTAAGACTTGTATTTACGCTGTAAGTGACTGATTATTGCTGAACTGTGTTTCTGAAGTTTTACTTTTTCAAGTCATCCTGTATATACTTGTAAATAAATTTGTTTGTGCTGTCCTCATATAAAGTCCATTCAATCCGAATTCGTTACGCTAAAAACGTAACAACTGGTGTCAGAAGTGGGATTGAATGGTGAAGACTAGAGCGATGGAGGAAGCAGATAAAGCAAAGTTCGAACAGCTTTTAGCTTTTATTAAAGAAATGAAAGAAGGCCAAGAGAAGATGGAACAAGGACAAGAGAAAATGGAGAAGAAGATAGAACAAGGCCAAGAGAATATGGAGAAGAAGATAGAACAAGGCCAAGCTAATATTATCGAAGTAATCAACAACAAAGTGGATGCTTTGGCGGAAAAGGTTCAAGAGAACGATGCAAAGATTCGTAGCATTCAACAGAGTTTTGAAGAGAAATTTTCAAAAGTGGACGAAAAGTTTAAAACATTTGTACAAGAAATGGAGAGGAAGGTCGAAGAAAAATTTAAGAGAATGGGAAGTGCACAGATAAAATCTGAAAACCAATCCTCGAATGTTCGAGAGCCCGAAATATCTCAACATGGACCTGCTATTCCTAAATCAAGCATTAAAGTTTCCACGTACGACGGAAAAACATCTTGGCAAGTTTATAAAACTCAATTCTCTATCGTCGCAGAAGCCAATGGTTGGGATCCAGTCACGAAGGCTCGTCAACTGGCTGCATCACTACGGGCTGAAGCTGCTGATATTTTGAGAACTGTTCCCGAAGATCAACATCTGAACTTTGATGCTCTTTCAAGCGCTCTGGAGTTGCGCTTCGGAGAAAAGTGCCTCAAGGACTATAGCCGTCTTCAGTTAAAGACCCGACAACAACGATCGAATGAAAGCCTGCAAGAGCTTGCAGCAGATGTACAGAGGCTCTCCCATCTTGCCTTCTCCGACTGTCCTGCGGAGGTACGGGAAACACTGGCCCTGCAGTATTTCATAGACGGTGTGAGGGATCCAGAAATACAAATGTCCCTGCGAATGGCTGAGTTGAAGGACTTGAAAGCAGCTTTGGTTTATTTCATGAAAGTTGAAGCCGCTCCACAAGCTGCAAGGATGGGTCGCCATTCAGTTAGAGGTGCTACGGTTCAAGATGCATCGGATCCTTCGCTTCAAAATCTATTCGAAATGATGAAAACAATTTTCCAGTTTATCCGGAAAAGAGGTGAAAGGTCCAACAAATATGGCCAAAGAACTGTGAAATGTTGGAAATGCGGCGAAGAGGGCCAT
>JAOUZG010037808.1:105935-121089 GCA_026289955.1 Argiope argentata
TAATATTTGCTTTGTTTGTCTATTCGCTGGAAAATCTTTGCTTTGTTTGTCTATTCGCTGGAAAATCTTTGCTTTGTTGTTGTAGACATCTATATTAAATTTAGTTGCACATTAAAATTATCTACATTCACTTCTAGGCTGGATGGTGTGTAGATCAATATATTACATTAAATTTAAATGTGATTTACATCTAGCTGAAACTAAAGCTAGATCCGTATAGCTACAATTCGATATGTATTTAAATTCCGAAATAGCTTTAATACTCCTAAATGCTCTAATTCAAAGGTATAGAAGTTTTTGATTAAATCGCAACTGTATAAATTTAGCTCTTCAATATAACTTTGTTAGTCAACAAATAAAGGCCAAAGCAAAAATCTTAATTTCTTAAATTGAATTAGATTTTCTTGGCAAAGAAACATAGAACTTGGTACACGTAATCTTTCAAAGAGGTATTCATTTCTGGGATTATTAACGTTTAAAAAATGAGTACGTAAATCGAGACGAACCGAAAGTGGCAATTCTGGGTTAGTCTGAAATCTTTCGGTATAATTTGGGGGGGTCATACTCTTGTAATTAAAAATCGTTTGATTAGCCTCTTCCAATGACGACGCTGACCAGTACCTTACTCTTTAACCTACTTCGAGATAGTTTAACTCGCTAATGGATTTAATGACTTCAAACATTTTGTATTTCAATAAGTAAAATGGATATCGCTTAGATGCAATTACTTAAAACAAACTTATCTTTAAAGAGAATTCAAATTATATTAATTTAACGTAAATTAAAACTGCTGCAAATTCTGTTGCCTATTTTTTGCGATTTAATAAATTTATTATGTACTTTTATCTCCTCCGCTCACCCTTATTTTCAAATATTCGCTTCTAGAATATTGAACTGTAACTATTTTGAAGCAGTTAACGCCCCCCGCAATGCGATTGGTTTAAATCGATTAATTTTAAAGGGAAAATGTCTGAACCAGACAAGTTAATTATCCATCTTGAATGAATTCGTGTTCTGCATAGATCACTAATTTTTTTTTTTGCTATCTAAATTTTTAGACCAATGACATTTCTCGGGTAATCGATCGTGTAAACGAGTAAATTCTGTTAATTTAATGCTTTCCTTTTCTAATAGAAGGTGGATAATAGTTACGCCGGCAAGCTATTCGACTGCCTTCCATTTCTTCTATCGAAGTATTTTGATCACGATGCCTGGCCAACATCTGATCAAAAAAGCTTCAAATAAAACGAATTGTTACGATAGGCGACTTCAACAGACGCGCGTAGAAGCGAGAAATAACTAAATGCTTAATTTTGAAACTAAACTAGCGTAGGGGCAATAAACTTAATGTCGAAATAACCATCTTGACTTCTTAATTAAATCTAAAATGGATTAAATATCTACCGGTTTCTCTCCATCGTAACTTTATGCGAGACGAAGGCAGCACACCAGTTTCTCCCAGTGAAGATTCATTTGCAGACGGAACTTGTCTGGTTAATAGTTATAATGGAAGAATGAATTTAAATTCAAACCGTGTACGCAGGTTTTTATCGTGTTGCTATATTTAAAATCCTTCCGTGGTACTTCGTAGAGACTTTTAAAAAAAATGCACAACGAATCTGATTAAATATTCCTCTCTGTATAAAACGTTTAAATACAATTTTTATTTTCAACTGCTAAACATCTCTTGGAAAACCTAATTTGCGTGCTCTAGTTGACAAGTTCTATTTCCTAACCTGAAGTTTTTAAAATTTTAATCATACTTAAACTAAGTTTTTGGGATTTAAATCTCCAGCTCATTCAGTCGGGCATTGCATATTACATTTCAGTGAAACTTAATTATGAAAAATACTGCCATCAATTTTAATTTTCGAACTTAATTCTCGAAATTAAACAAATTTAATTCGATCTCGATTTAAATGGATTCTAAAAGAAGCGCTAAAAAGTAAAAGGAGTGTGTCGTATCAAACAAAATCATGGAATTGTGATGCCCATTCGAATTTAAAACTTAATGCGAGAAATAACTTATCGGATGAGAGGCCAATTTTTACGACTTTTCCTTGGTATCGAATGGGACGGTATAAATCCGAATGCTACCGAAGTATTGGTGTATGTTGAGGATGACACTAAAGTTTAAAGACTTTATTTAAAGGACTTTCAATTTTCCAGAACTTATATAAAATTCAATTCAACTTTTAATGCTTGTCGGTTTCTTAACTTTAGCTTGTAGGAAAAATTGTCAATGACTGTGCTAGCCAATCATTAGACAATTACAGAAATTCTTGGTATCTTTGACTTTGATGCCTGATCACCATCGAAGTCAAAATACTTGTAATACGAAACCCTATAGTAAGCAGACGGTGTAGATTGGGGAAGAAACGTAATGTTGGTAGGACGAATAATTTCTAAAGCATTGAATTTCTCCATAATTTTTCCGATTTAAGGCATCTATTTAACGTTAACAAAACATACCTATAGTTTTTCTGGCTGTTAAGACGAACGCGTTAAAAATTCTATTGTTTCTGTATATTTAATTTCGAACTTTCATGTAAAATAGGAAGCATTTTCGTAGAAGTTGATACAGATATTCCTTACCCCCTTCTTAGACAATTGAATAATGGCGTCTTCCTGCGAACTATCGAAGTATACAAAATTGAATAACCAGTTACTCTTTACGGCTTTTTAGGCAAATTTAACGTTTTTTTCCGTTATTGTAAAATGTAAAGGCTTGTAATTAGTATTACCAAGACACGGGCTAGGTAATAAAACGACTACCGTTTTGTATGTATTGTGCCAATTGAGAAACTTTATGTTCTTTCATATCCTATAGCGCCTATATTTTAGTTGTATTCCTTTACCACCCACCCCAATCTTTGATGTTACGTTATTTTGAAAGGAGATATCCATAATCTACTAAATGTCTACTACTATATGTCCAGACTAAAACTTTGGTTTAAAAATCTTCCGCCTGAATACTGAACCGAATTTCCAATGTTTCGCTAGATCCAAGTCATAGATTTCTCTTCAATAAGTAAATTGCTAAATTGTGCTCGGAATTTGTCAAATCAATTAAGGTAGCAAGCTAAAAACGTAAAATATAACTTCCGCTTAACTTGTGAATAGGCAGCGGCTTATATTGACGCGACGTACCTGTTCATGAATTTTTTGCCATAGAAAATCTTAACAATAATAGGAGTGAGGCGAGTGAGAATTTTTTGTTTACAAAATGCATCATCCAGCCTTGATTAGCATCTTTATAGAATGAACTTAAGATCTCTTAAACATAATCAATTAATAAACGTTTTTGTCGTATACACTTTAATCGTTGAAAGTATGAATGTGCAAACGTCTTAAATAACTTTAGTTTAATTGTATAATAATTTTACGAGATAGGAATAAGTTTGTAGTAATTCAAAGCGAAAATGTTACATGCTTGGTTTGTAGATTCTTATCGTAATAAAAGCTTCTTGCAAAGTGTTTCAGTTAAAATTTAGTTCTACGCTTCCCTTTGTTCATTAAATGAATGCCTCATTAATGAAACGTTTATGTTGATTGGAACTCGATTGTTAAAAATGTAAGGATTGTAATTAAGTTTCTGATGTGATCAAGTATTGAAAAAAATCAAACTATCAAATTTAAAGTGCTATGCAGTAAAGACGAATCTTGTAAAAAAATTCTTGTTGAATCCAATTTCGGGAGATCTTGTGCAACATTGTTTTTAAACTGCCCAGCTTGCCTGTCTTGGGAGTTAATGTGAATTCAGATGGTAATTTGTCAAGGTGTATTCTATTGTTCTACATGTCCGAATGGGTGGCTAAAAGAAGGCGATTGAGAGACCAATACTCGCCTTGGGATGTATATTTAAATTTTCTAAGTATAAAATGTTAACCAATGATTGTTAAAAAATTCTAATATGGAGTATCTATTCCATAGTTTAAATTGTTTTGTGTGACTGTCCTTTTAACTCGTGTCTTATTTATTTAAGTAGCATATTCAGTTTTCTTTAATTGCGCAAGAAACTACCAAAAATTGAAGAATTGTAATTCTTGATGAGATCTAAATAAGAGTCTTAAAGATAAAAGTAAAATTTAATGGCTTTACCATATTTATGTACATAAAATTCGTTAATATGAATTTGAATGTCATGTAAAAAAACCCATGAAAATAGTCTCCTACTCATGGGTCATTATATAATTGCAGCCTTTACCTAGGTTGGTTTTCACTTAAGTTCTAGTATTCAATGATGTTTTGTTTTGAACTTTTTCTGTTACGTGTTTAAAGAGCCGAATTGTTAATATTATAAACTTTAAATTTAGTTTTATTTTGAAGCTTTTGTCGAATGTAATGCAAATGCTTTATTTACTGTTGTGTATTTCAAAATTACGATCTCGTATTGTAAATTACCTTGAACCTTGATGTACTTTAACCCTTTTCGCCTAATAAATTTGGTTCTTCTTAATTTGTTGTGGTTATTTGTCCAAATATCTAATTTGGATTCAGCGTTTTGCCTGTACAAATGGAAACTGAAATGGGTATTCTCGTAACTCGAATGGGAAATTCAAAATTAAATTCCTTTGCATGTAACGAGACCTAAGTTTGAACTTCATTGAATTTAAAATGTAAAGAATCGGAAATCAACTAATCGTTAACGTGGTTGGCATTTCGAAGTATCAATACCTTGTTCTTGATGCGCATTCAAATTCGGTTCATAATCAATCTTCATGCACTAGCTTTCACCTACTTCATCAATGCATTTCTCGGATTTAAATTAGTATGATGCCAGGTAGTTCCTAAATTTATCGAAATATTTTGATACTTATTTTCTTTTAGGCAATTAAATGCCACCATCAAATGATTTGAATTCATTTTTAGTAGTCCATAAATATTTAGGTGTAATTTTAAATATTCTTCCAAGTGTTTCGAATCCTCAGTTTCGAAATGGTACGAGAACCAAATAGTTCATTTGTCCGATTCGCAAGACACCAATAGCGAGTATTTCAAATTGTTTCTTGGACTAAATGTTGCCTCAGTGTTTGAATAAATTCTTCATGAAACTTTACCCAAAATGTGATTCAATCTTTAATTTTATAAAGTATAAATTGTATTGTAACAATTTTGAACTCGGATTCGTCAAGTTAAATTCTGACAAAACGAGTACCTTTTCTTTATTTGCAACTTCTCATTAAACGGTAAGAAGTGGTTTCGGATTTGCAATCACATTTAATGAATCTGTTTCTTGGATTAGGTTATCGAATTTCATAGGATTTTACAGTTTCACATTTTCTGGGAAATGTCTCCTGTCATTCTTTGGAATGCGAATCGCTTTCTTGGCAATTTTTTTCGAGAAACGGCTAATTTGTGTAATTAAGCTTTCTACAATTCTATGGCCGAATTGTATCGAGTGTAGATGGTCTTTTCTTCATATCCAAATGGATTAACTTTACATTCCCTGACATAAGGAAATGTGCGTAGTTATTTATTGGGCATTCTTTCGTGTGTATCGAATTGCGATACTTTAAAATCAAAGAATCTGCAACCGGATTATTATAAACCGACAACACGACGAAATCATTTTCCTATTTGTACTCTATTTCTTAAGTTCTTTGAGTATAATTGTGTGTTGATTCCAATATGCATTTGAGAGCATTAATATCGATTAGTTGTTCTTTCATGTATTGGGAATTTAGAGCCTCTTTCCAACTGTCGTGTGGAAAAAATTAGCCGCAGCAGCACTATAGATTCGAATGCTTCTGAAGATCAATTTTTAGCACTACCATAATTAAAAATTGGTGAAATAAAATATCGGTAGGTAGGCGAGAAGTAGATGTTTCTGGATGGCAATAAAATGATCCAAGTCTTCGTAAACCATAGGATACATTTACATTTGTTAGAACCATATCTCTGCGCTTGTATAGATAACGATCGTCCTGCACGTAGAGTAACAACTTTTTTAAACCTTGTCTCTTGCACGAAGTGAAAATTGGCCATTCCATTCCTCAATAAATGAAAATTTTGCCCTTGGCAGTTAATAGGATTCCAGATAAACTGACCATAAATCTAAGTATAATATAGATTCTGATCATTGGTTATTGAACTCGTCTATAAAGGGTAATTTAACTGCTCGAAAAATATCTCGAGTCGCTTCATATTGGAATACTCTGGGAAGCAAACTTATTTTGACCTATGAACATGTTTAAATGGTGGTGTATAATTTGCAATTTCCTAGCACTTAGGCCAAAAAAAGCAATTCCTATGAACTTCCTGGCAATAAAATTTTCTAACTCCAATTGTAAGCCTTCTTGGTTGATAATGCATATATAAATGTATGCTAATTCACTACGTTCTAGGCTTTAAAATCTTTAAATTTTCTGTGGTTTTCCTTTCTATAGAAAAAAATATAAATTTCTTTACACTTATAAGGCTTCTTCAGATTCCCTGACATCTTAAATTGAAGAAATCTAAATTCGGATCAAGAATGGTCGGTGTCATGGCTAGAATTTGCTTGAAATAGATTTTCAGTTCGTACCTCCAGTTCAAAAACTTATAAATGTAATCATTTTTTCGAATGTTTTTCAGATGTTCTCTTTTAGATAATGTGGGAAAATTTACATCTTAAGGCCTACAAGTTTCAGTTCAGTGTGTTATTTTTAATGTAGTATGGAATTTTTTCAATGATTTGTTATCAATATTTACTTCCCTATCCGTGGAGATATCGAATCCACAGAACCATCTTTCGTAAGATGAGCAATTATATTTTACAAGTTGTAAATTTTGTAACTGAAAACGCATACCCTTGCCTTCTACTTTCAGCCTCTATAAATGGCATCTTTAACTATGATGGATAAGTTGTTCTACGCTTTATAATGTTTTGAAGGTATCGCGGTTTGAACTAATTTGCGCAGATAAATATTTGCTTTATCTATAGTTGAGTTGAAAATATTTGTATCGATTTATAATAAAATCAAGATATAAAATGATGAAAAAATCCAAATGACTAAAAGTTTAAATCTATGAGTTATGAAAAAGCGTAACCATGATGTAAAGTATGACCACACTTTTTAGCACAGTATCAATGTTTATATATGATTATAAAAACCTATATTAAAAAAAAACTAACAAGACCAACATGCGGGGGTTTGAACAACACTTCGCCCAATTCCGAGTGAGACCCCTGAAAACACGTAGGACGCTGGCTAGAAAATCGCGGGCACTCTTTAAGAATGTGCAAGACAGACATGGGTTGTTGCATATTGAGCAGAAGGGGCCTGTGTCCCCTGTCAACAAATGCCTGTGGGTGAAACGAGCGTGTCCAATCCTCCATCTAGTTAAAATTATGTCCAGTTTTCTGCTGTGTACCTTTATCTTGAAAATGATTGAAGTAAGGAACTTTGATATTTCCGACATTCATAATGTACTGACCTCCTCATTTGGTTAGATGGCGCTGTCCACGCTCGACTAAAGAGACGTCGTCATATTGTTGTTGTAGCTGAAAGGTGCTTAACATGTCTTGAAGCGCTGTTTTTGTAACAGAGCTGACTACTAAATTTTATAATACTTTTTGATTTTCTAAATTTTGTTAGCCATGTTCCCCTTTTGTTTCTAAATTCCTCTTAAATGTTTTCTGTTGTGTGTGTACGTTTGTGTAGTCTGTAAATAAATGTTCTTAGTGTTAAAGAGCATAGTCATCCTTTAAGCTGAGAATTACAATACAAATGCTTGGGTGGAAAATCTTTCCTTGCCTCGATTTAAATATTTCTCTACGTGATCAAATTTTGAAGATTTTTTAATGTAGCCAGACAAATTTTATGAAAAAAGGACGTTCAATTAGTTACACTTGTTTCCCCACAGATGAGATCATGGTGAAACGCGTTTCAGTTCAACGGCTTACAACTGTCGGATAGTGAAAACCGTTACTCCGCTGTACGAGAAAACGGCTCGTCAAAGGGAAATTTACACCAGTGTTCAAGTATGCTGAACTGCGTTCTTTTGAGGGCAAACCGGGCATTCACCGGGTATGGATATTTATCAAGATATTTTGGCAGTGTATGGGCCACATGCAATGTCACGTCCAGTCGTTGTGAAATGGTACCAACAGTTCAAAGATGGTTGCGCATACTTAATCGATGTGGAAAGGCCAACAACGGTAAGAACATCAGACGTGTTGCAGCGGATGGAAGACGTTATTCCCTGCAATCGCAAAGTGAAAATCACAGACGCATTTTACAGGACATCGGAGGAAGTCAATTTCCCAACTATGTCCAAGTTCAAACAGCTGTTCTAAGCTGTCTCCGGGTTCAAGAAACGATTTTTTTTAGTCAGTTCATCGAATGATCAGTTCCTACAAAGGGACTCGGCTTCTGGGAGATCATGAAGAGAAATAGTGTTAGTATGTGTCATATTGCATTGCAGCGTACTTGTCAATACATCATTTACGACCTAATTTTTAAAATTGTAACTTGCTTCTTGAACCCCTCGGGCGTTCCAAAATATTTTACAGAAAAATCCCTCGAAGTAGGAATATCTTACATACGTTTCCGGTTTATTTAAATGGAATTGTATGTGAATGTATGCTTTGAAACAATGTCGACTTTCTTTACTAATAAATTTTTAATATAGGGAATCAAATTTTCGGAAACTTTTCTTGGTTAAAATCTTATTCCCAAAAAGAAATTGCGACTCGAATTTTGTAATGTGTGATCCAGTTGCCTAATGAAGTGCCTTTGGCGATTTTTACATTCTAAAATTTAAAGAAAAAGGACAATTTGAAATTTATTGATATCTTAGGTGAAATTTTTTTCAGTTCTTACTTTAAAGAATGTTAAGTGCTTAATTTAATCATTCGTAGTTTCAGAACAATGTATTCATTCCGTTAGCTTTTTTTTCCAGTTACTTCTTTGTTTTATGTATTCACTTGTTTAATAAAAATTGAAAGAATATGTTTAATTTTAAGGTTGGAATTTAGAAAAACAGCCTCTAAGAGTAATGAATAAATTGGGATAGAGTAAAAGGGAGCAATAAACTAGGATATAATTAGAATGACGTTTTAAGAGAAATAGTTAAAGTATACTTTATATTATTAAACTAATTTTTTTCTCGAATAGAACTATGGTGAGAATTTTTGTATTGGAATAAGTGGTAAGTCATAGAAGACTCTCCGATCCGCCACGGAGGCATATGGGTTAACCGCAGCAGAAGCACTGGCGTGAACTGTGGTTGAGTCCTAATGGTCATCCCCAGCCAAGGTACAACCCTCCCCGTCATGGATGGGAGAAGTCCAACTCCCACTTATTAGTGTGCCCCCCCAAGGGTGGCGAGATCCAACCACAATACCAGAAGCATCTCATCTTCATTTTCGAGGTGCCTGCCTTGTAGAATTGGAAACAGTGGTAAATTAACAAGTATTTGCAAACTAATTTGCATTTAAGTGTTTTTCGATTAAAATAGTAACTCACAATTCAATGCTAGAATTCGCAATATAAAAAATTAATGATACAGCCATACCAAATAACATCCCTCTAGCTAGTTTTATTTTAAAATTAAGATAGGTAAGTATTGTTCTTTACAGCTACGTTTTTCATATTCTAAGCGATGCAAAAACAATCCTTTGCTCAAGATAAGCCTCTGCAAATTCCGAAGGCGAATTTTCAACGGTTACGCTTGCTCATTGTTTCTGAGTAAGTAAAATTTTCAATTTTTAATTTTGAAGTAAAATAAATGAATGGAACTCAAATAATTTAAGAGACGCTTTTAAGAGGTACAAAGAATTTTTCTATTGAAAAGCGAAATATTAAATTAAAAAATAAAAAGATGGATCGAACTATTAAAATGAAATCTACTATGCCTATTTCAATACATCATGTCAGGAAATCATTTCTTGAAACGGCCAAGCACCTCGTGCTCTTGCAAGTTAAATTTTATTTTTTATTCTTATTTAATTATTTAACTGAATGAATCAATTTAGCACTGCAAACGATCCAAAAAACTTTGTCTCGCATTCATTGTTTAAAAAAAAATATCCTATTTATTTCATTTCATATAATCACGTGGTCAAAATAGCATTTTTCTAGGTTTTATTTATTGTAGTCATCTACTTATTATTTTAAATCAGAGCTTTTGTAAATGCAATGGCAACGCGTTACTAAAAGCAGATTTTTTTAGATGCTCGAGAAGATAGTAAAATTAGTTTTCGCCTACGGTTTAAACTTTTTATTTTTCGCCAACTGAACATGTTTTTGGTATGACGTCAAAAACCTCATACCAAAAACATGTTCTGACCTGATAATAAAAACATGAGACAGTTTTTAAAAATTCGAAAGAGAATGAAATCATAATCGCAATTATAAGGCATTTTAATTTTTATGTAATCAGTGTTTTGTTTAACTTTTAGTCTTATGTTTCCCACTCCTCATGCTCATGTATTCCGCATCCAAATTTCTCCTAAGTAATTTGCTCATTTCGATGTGCTGATACATCAATTTCAGCTCTGATATGATTTTGGTTTTAGTATATGTTTAATTTTCAGTTCTTCAGTCTGCGTTTCTCATAATATTCATTGCTAAATTCTTAAATTCTTAAGGAAATTGAGTTAAACCCTCAAATGTAATATGGTGAAGATGCTATAGTCAGAGCAAGAAACCATCCACAAACTAGGACATAAATCGACCGGCTCATTTTTCAATTCCTACGATTAGTTCACATTATCTCTATATTTATATATCGGGCTCAAGTTTTCAATCGTTAATAAAATGCTTTTTATTCATCTACTCAAGTTCAAACATTTTTTTTAAATTTGCAGGGGATGACGCTTGATGTTAATACAGTTTTTTCAAATGTTAATTCACTAATTATTCATTAAATTCCTACTATTTCACACTTTATCTATATATATCTTGTTTAAATTTTCAATCGAATAAAAAGTATTTTATTAACAAGCACTCGTAAAGTAATCTTTACGTACAATCTTAAAGTATATGTGCGTAAACATCTTTAAATACATTTTAAAAAATTTGTAGTAGGTGATGCTTGATGTTTATATACAGTTTTTTCAAATATTAAATCATTAATAGATTTAATTTCTAATACTTTAAATAATGTTAGTCGTTTGTAATGAAAATTAGAAATCAACAGGCGGTAGCTGATTCGGTGAAATTCGAGGATGTTAGTATTTTTTCAGGTGACGGTAAAAAATGCGAATTCAATTCTTATGAAAAATCAATTTCTTTGATTAATTATTTATATTTATTGTAATTATTTAAAAAAAGTAACTAAAATAAAACTTTTCTTTTATATGAGTCTACGATTTTCATCTATTCCCTTTCTATCCATATCAGAAGATATTACAAAACAGATATTTGGTGGAATCCTAAGCCTCAAGGACTGGAGCAATTTCTTACATTTTCATCGTGAATTTGATATTTTAGCTACTTCGAAGAATAGCTAACCAAAAAGTATTGGCGATTAATAATACGTAAGTATCATGACTATTACTATGTAAATTTAATTTAGAATGCTAATTTTGTTTAATTTTATTTATATTAATGTAATAAAATATTTGTCAACCTTTTGCTGTTGTAAGATAATGTAAATTCCATCTGAATGAGAGAGAAATTTATTAATAGTATATGCCTTTAGCGATGATTGTTTAGCCATCCTTACTAAGCCACGAAACAGAAAAAGCTGTTTTTAAAAATCCGTCCGATCATTTGAGGTTCAAAGCTCGTCAGTTTTTGTAAGAGACAGTAGCTTTCCATTGGAACAAAATAGGTATCTTATTTTTAATGCATGGAGTGAACGGAAACTGTCATTACAATGCACTTTCACACAATTAAGTACGTAATGTTTTATATCTACGCTGCTTCTGATAGAAAATTTTATTCAAAATATTCTCGAAATCTCGAAGAAAATTAAATGTGGGCAAGTTAATGGCTGGTTTTGAGAACGATTTTAAACCCACTATTTTAAAAACAATACTTTTGCCGCAAATATTTTTTCCCGTATATTTCGTTACATAACGTCCATGAAAAAATTAATTTGAAAATATTTACTTCGGATAATATTCTGAAAGAGCAAATTTGAAACATTTATATCTCTACTGCGGGCGTATTTAATATTGAAAACTAATTTCTCCACTGGTAATGCTATAAAAGTTAAAATAAATATATTTTTTCTAAATGCAAGTGTAAATAACATGTGGAATATAATTTGCAAAAAAAAAAAGACTAAATATGTTGCCGAGTCATTATTTCCTTAAAAATAAAATATGAAAAGAAAATAAACACAATAACAGACAATTTTGTGTTGAAACTATTTTATTTGAGGGTTGATGGGTTTAAATAAGAATGAAATTAAATGCTATTGAATGCGCCTATTGAAAAGAGTCCAAATTGACATGTCTTCAAGTAACGATGTTTAGTTCAATATGTTGATCTTATGGTAGCAGGCAAGCGATGTCAATCTTCACCAAAGTCTTTATGAAATTCGTTGAATTTCCGTCATTACAGAAACACCACAAGTAAGGTAACCGCTTGCGATCATAAAGTCAAGTTCGGGTACATTAAAGTCCATTGTCCGAAATAATAAACTCAAATGTTTACAAAGCAATAAAAAAAGGGTTCGCAGGGTAAAGATACATAAATATATACAAATAACATAAAATATACACAAAACAACTATATACAATATGTACAAATGAGATGTTCAGGACTGGATTTCTTTTAGATTTTGAAGAAGTGTTGCTTCCTTTTTCAATCAGCCATATTGGAACATTGAGTACAAAAAATAATCCTTTTAAATAAGCAAGAGATTTCTTATGATGATCGAGAGATTTCTATTGTTCATAACTTAAGAAGTTTAATGATATTTTCTTGTTATATTTAGTAAAGATTGAAGGATATCTTTTGTATTTGGATAGAGATGGATCTTGAAGTGGTGATCATATATACACTTGCTCACAAAAGTATGAATGCAACTCACAGATTAAGTGAAAAAGCTTTAGTTCTCAAATAAATATAAGAAACATATTATTTTGGAGAGTGTTGTTTATAGCTTCTGATTCAAGTCATAAAGCAATAAAAAATAAACCAAATCATTATATTATAAAACACTTTAAGAGTAATTTTCTTAACTACCAGTAGAGATTTAAATCAGAAAAGTATATATGCACTTTGAATTTTTGACTTTTAAATAGGTTGAATGAAACTTCTCGAGGGATTTTTCATATTTCAGAGATAAGTTTAGAAGTTCTGATACAAAGCTTGTATGTTTGAGCTTTAAATGCATCAACAATTCACTAATGCCTCCACGTGGAAAAGAATTATAAAAAGATCTAAAGGATGCAATAATAAAGCTCTATAAGGAAAGCAAGTCCCTAAGACAAATCGCTAAAATCCTCGGCAAAAGTTCTGCAACTGTTCAAAAAATGATTGAAAAGCTCCAGGCTGAGGGAAATACTCTAAACAAGCCAAGAACAGGACGACCGCCCATTTTCACAGATCGAGAAATTCGAATTATTGTTGGAAATGGGAAAAAAATCCGAAAATTAGCCCACCCAAATTGGCAATTGAGGTGAAAAACAGTTTTGTGAAGTCGTGCAATCCTGAAACATTTCGCTGTGTGTTACCGAAGGCAGAATATCATGGTCGAAACATGCGAAGAAAACCATTTGTTAGCAAAGTGAATTGCAAAAAGAGAATGGATTTTGCAAAAGAAAATGAAAAGTAGGACAGAAATTTTTGGAATTCTGTGATTTTTTCGGATGAAAGTAAATTCAATATCCTCGGGTCACTATCAACAAAGTCAATTTACCGGCTTTCAAATCTATCCGGTTTTAATAACGAATTTCCGACAGAATAAAGATATCTAAATATCGTATATAGGCTTTCTACTATCGTACCAGCATCCAATGTATCCAGTGTGATCGAAAAAGTTTCTAGATGATTTTTGGATTCTAATAAAAGATACGTTTATTTCGTAATAATATATGCCAATAAATAGACAACTATATAAAATATTAGCTTTATTACTAGCTACCAACTTATAACTGCTGTTTAAGATACCATCATGAAAGTCATGAACATTCGACTTAAATTCTTGAATATTAATAGACAATGTTTTACTCTAAACACAATGTTTTACTCTAAATTTTACAGAGAATATGACAAAAAATTATTCATTTCATGGTAAGCAAATGATTCTCTATAACACAGAATGAAAATATTGAGACAATTTGTCTCAATTTTCTTATACGCGTAAAAGCCCTGAAAAATCATGGTTAGTGCTTTACATTAATGGATTTGAGACCATTCAAACAGGTTAATCTGCAAGATGAGTTACATTTAAAATAAATTAGGGCTTCTAGAAAAGATACCCGGTTTAAAAGTTGTTCACAATCAATATATGTTTCAATTTCAGGTCTACGATCAAGCGTTCAAGCCATACGACAACAAAACTCTCCTCATCTGTGGGGCACACACCTTGCAGCCTAAGAGTAGGGGAACCATCCGACTTCAATCCAGCAATCCTTATGATCCCCCCCCCCTAATTGATCCCAATTACTTCGAGGATCCCGAAGACATCGAACATACTGTGAAAGGTAAAATAAGAGATTAAACTTTAAGTTATAAGATATTAAAATTGGAAACAGCATTCCCCATGATACCTCACTCATCAGTTCCAATAATTTTGAGGATTCCAAACACATTGAAGATACTGTAAAGGATAGAATTAAGGATTTATTTTTACATTGTAGGAGATAAATCATAAATAAATTTTCAATCCCTAAGAATCATCGATTCCAAATATTTCAAGGGTCCAAGAGACATTAAAGATACTGTAAAAGGTAAAATTAGTGATTAAACTTGACATTATGAGAGAAGAAAATCGGAAATTATTTTTCCAGTAGTCCTCATCATTGACATCACTCATCAACCCTAATAATTTTGAAAATTCAAAGAAAATTGAAGATACTT
This sequence comes from Argiope argentata, assembly GCA_026289955.1. Taxonomy (NCBI): domain Eukaryota; kingdom Metazoa; phylum Arthropoda; class Arachnida; order Araneae; family Araneidae; genus Argiope; species Argiope argentata. Next base: position 120,902 of record JAOUZG010037808.1, read on the forward strand.
TAAAGGGTATTATTAAAGACTCACATTTTAGGAGAGAAAATCAGAAGCAACTTTTTGGTGAAATTTTAAGACTTCCCATTCATTGATCCCGAGACTCCCAATTATTTCGAGTGTTCAATTCACATTGAAGATACTGCAAAAAATAAATCTAATGACTAATTTTTATGCTATTGGAGATATAAATAAGT
>JAOUZG010037816.1:0-12738 GCA_026289955.1 Argiope argentata
TAAAAGAGTTGCTAATTCTACTTGTCTTCTTTCTTTAATTCGTTCTTCTAAGGCGTATAATAATTTCAAACTTATACTTGTTAATATAGTGGCATCTCGTCGCCCTAAGCCATCAATAAATTTTATATAATAATTTGAATTCTTTAAACCAGTTTTCTTAATTTAAAAAACGTTTTTCAAATGTGACAAATTTACTTTAAATACTCAGTCATTTAAAACCGGGTTTTAAAAACTGTCGGGAATGCATTGTTCCTATTTCGCATAGGAAAAATTATTTCACATAATGAGTGTTTCACAATACGAGTAAATTTTGGGAACGAATTATGCTCGTTAAGTGTTGTTCCCTCAAAGAAAGAAAATTACAGTACATAATACTTAGACATAGAAACAAGAAAGGAAACCGATTTGAGTTTTATGACTACAATAAAATGTATTGTTACAAAATAAATTTAAGAATATTTTTAAAAATTAATTAAATAATAGATTTACAAAATTTGTTCCATTCTAGTTTGATAACACTCAAAGTTTTTCCTAACTTTTAATTAATTAAAATTTTAATCAAACTTTTACAGAAATGATCCGTGGGGGCTCACCTTCCAAAGTATAAATGCGTCAAATTTGGAAGCTCTAGGTAAATTGTTTAGTTCTTTAAAGTTTCGGACAGATAAAAATTCTTCTTATTTGGAATTAAGTTCTTTAAGTGATATATATATTAGGTATACAAGAATTATTGCGCTTAGCGGAATTGAATTCTAATTCTTAGGTAATTAGAATTCAGCGCTCCTCTTAGCTTTATAGTTAGTAAAGCTACGAGGCATTTGGTTAATTTTTTTGATAACAAAATAGTATTTTTTTATTTTAAGAACAAAAAAATTTTGGCAATAGAATTTTCTCATTCATTTATATTTTATTTATTAAACAGATATATTACGAATTATGCCACATAAGTTAGCTTCAATTTCAACAATTATTAGAAGTATAAATTCTTAATCAACTTAATTATGTAATTACTATAATAGAATTGTTATGGTTGTTATCAAGAATTTCAGCATTTCTTTTTACAGTTTTTTAACACATTCATTGCTAAGCATGAATTAGATAAAAACTCCATGAAAAGAGAATTATCAGTTATTCTGGCTGTTGATATTTTTTATACAAAAAGAAAAGAAAAGAAGTAAAAAAGTAAAGGTATTCATCAGATACGTATTAGAAAGTTCAACCTATCTAAACTGGCGTAAGAGACAAATTTTTGCGCTCAGAAATCTGTAATTGGAAGTATCTAAAAGACGTGATATCTCGTCAGTAGCGTTGAAAGTATTAATGCTAAATTTTTTTTCTCACGCGTATTATTACTAAGAGCAAATGTCAGTTTTCATTTTAGAATTATATTTCCATGAGATATACTTTAAATTTTGATTAATGATTAAGGTGGTTCCCAGAATTGTTTAATTCATTGATACATTTAAGCTATGTATTTTAAAAGGAAATATAACATTTACTAAATTTAGTGTACAAACATTCATAATTAATTTTATTCATTTATGTTTTATAATGAAACAAACTTCTATTTATCAACTTGGCCTTTTTTATAGTTTAATTCAAATTTCAAAATATGAATGAATATTTTAATTTCACTGACCAGCTAATATCCAGATTGAATAATAGGGTCCTTTCAATCCATTTTCGTAAAAATTAAGAAGCGTTACCAATAACTTTTTGCAAGTTTACCTATAATTTTAACAAAATTTCCATTTAACAGCAATATTTAGTTTAAATGCCGATCCATTATCTTTCTACAGACACTCATCAAATAATTGCTAACTGTTAAAACATTCAACAAACCTATGCATTTCTCCTCCCACCACTTGAGTTACAGATAATCGATAGAATGTTTAATTCTATGCAGATGCCCACCACTCCTACTCACTCTTCACTTACAGATAATCGACAGAATGTTTAATTGTATGCAGATGTCCCTGTGCGTACAAGCCCCAATACCATCTGAAACCTTACTTGTTTAACATGAACTCCTGGTCATGTTAAACAGATAAGGTTTCAGAAAACCAGTTTGTAAGAGTTTAAAAAAATATGTTTGGAAACGATTAAAAATTGACATGTTAATTTTTTGCTTACTATAGATGGATTACTTACTTTAAAATTGCTGCTATCTACTTTTGGTACTACGGACATTTATTCACTTTTTACTTTCGTAGTGATATTCTTAACGATAAGGGTTAATTGAAAATTAGCATTATATTTATTTAACATTTAAAAAATAACAGTTCTTGATATCATTTTTATTAATAGGCAATAAATCGATAAAATATATCACATTGATTTATTTTGTTACAGAAAGATTTTCTTTCAATTCGGGAAACTAATTTCTCGATATTCTAGAAAACATTCGAAATAACAATAATAACAAAGTAAATATTGAAACAATAACTATCTACAGGCGTCTATTATTATAATACATTAATTGCAACGTTAATTTTGAACAAATTGAAATATGCTGCCTTTGTAAAATAGTTTCCTATTGATAATTAATTTTTCAGTTTATTTCTTTAAATTTAAAAAGTTTTTTTTTCAACTTGTGAGATTATGAGATTATTTTCCCACAATTACGCCTCTTTGAAATAATACAAGATAGCACTTCTCAATGTCTTTACCGAATATCTGTAAAAAATATTTTTATAATTATTTGATCGTAATCTTTACGTTATAGTAACTATTAGAATGAGGAAAATAGAATTATGCAGTGTAATTATGATCAAGGCCGGCCATCCGAAGGGTGAAGCGGATGCTGTGCACCCCCCAATATAATCAACAACTGAAATAATATTCTGATAAGTAATGGCCAAATGGTACGAAGAGATGAAGAAATTTAACGAATTAAATTGAAACATACGAAGTTTACAGATATATTACAGTTTAGTGCAAGTGTGCAACATATTATAAGAATACATTACGGTCATTTACTTCACCTACTTAATTAAATTTCATATATTAAATAGATAACTCATACTTTAAAATGCTTTATATTGTTAGATCTGTCCATGCCAAGAAGGCATTCTTCTGGGTGTCAAGAATCGGATTCAAAAAAGAAAAAAGGAAAAAGAAAAGCTATATTTCAAAAAGTTAAGAATAGCTCTGTTTTCTAGTCAAAGAAATTATTCTAGCAGTGAAATTGCTTCGACTTCATAAGATATAATTTAGGCTTCGACTGACAAAGAAAGTTCTTCACAAACTACACTATCTTGCAATAAAAGTGTAGAAATTGAAAATCTTAGAAGAATCACATTTTTATACAAATATGATTGAATAAGAAAGCAATGGTAATAACAAATGTAATCGAGAATATATGGTAGGTGATTCAGGCATGGATCAGGTTGAATATAAATATAGATCATTTATTTTATGCCCAGACATTATGAATAAGTTTAAAATGTTATACATTAAAAACGGACTTGCCAACACAAAGGAGTTTTTGCAAAGGATCTTATCATTTCCCCCCACTTACTACTTTTTTTAAACTTCCAAGCTGACTGATTTATTCAAAAACGCAAGACTAGCCATTTTTATAGTTGTATATTATTTTTAAGGGGAAATGAAAATTCTACATGATTTATAGATGTTTATAATAACTGGATCAAATGCAATTCAAGATAATGAGCGTTCTATCTGTCACATAATTCATTTATTGTTTAGAAAGAGCTATTGAAACAACTAAATTTACGTCCAATAAAAAAAAACAAATCAATTTAATATAAATAAGGAAATGGGAGGATTGAAATTACTATTTCAAAGAATTGTAGAAATGATTCTCTTTTCAGCATATACTAATATTCCATTTCGAGGAAGCATGGAATAATAAGAACACCTAATAGCGTAATTATTTTTAAGTTTCTTGAATTATTAAATAAATACGATTGTGTTCTTATAGATCATATTAACAGAATAAAAAATTTCAAAAATTGTAATTATATGATTTAGCACATACACCACCAGAACATATTATTCTTGTGTTAGGAAATGAAGTCCTTAACAAAATTAAAAACGATACAAAATGAGCCACGTAATACAGTATCCAAAGGAATTCTGTTTCTAATATTTCTTATATAAAACGAATTTCAGTTTTTATAAGGCATGTAAATTTTGAAGAGAGAAGTTTAAGTATAGGTGAGTCATTTATAGGGTTGATTGATGTGACTGGAGAACTACTTAAGTTCTATCGGAAATATTAAGTGAGCTTGATTTGGGTATTATGGATTGTAGTAAATAGACATCTGCGAACGATATGTCTGTCCGATATGAAATGGAAATTTAAAAGAGTACTATCTACTATAATTGCTCTAAATTCTCATGCAATTTATGTGCCTTAACCTACGACATTCTTTTAAGTTTGTAGTGAATACAAATAATTGTAACCTATGGGCTGGTCCTGGTCTAGTGCGACGTAACCAGAAACTATTCTCGTGCATCGTAACCTTAATCGTAAAGGAAATCAGAATAAAACTAAATTTTTTTGATATTCCAACGTTAATATAGCTTATTTTCTACATCTACAAAAAGATGGAAAATTCTACAAAAAGTATTTAAACATTCTCTTAGGCCATTATGTGACACTCCTTAGGAAGTCAAAATAGGCAACGATTAAAAAGCAGTGTATTTACAATTCGGGCAAATTTCTAATGCCATAGAAGAATTTATTGATGCAAATAACAATAATACAGCGATACTCGAAGCTAAAATATTGGATTCAATACAAGAAAAGACATTTATTTTAAGTTTAATAATGTGGTTTACAATAATATCCAAAATTAGAAATATCAGTAAACTATTTCAAGTAAAACGCCTTGTCCTTGATTGTGTTTTTAATTTAATGAATGCATTTAAAATTTAAATAAAACATTTAAAAACAAAATTAAATTCATTTATAGACGTAACAGCATTTCGTTCAATTTAACTATAAAAATTTACTTTTAATAAAAAAAACCCATCTTAATCAAGAACATTCTTATGACAGAGTAAAAATAAATTGCATATATGAAAAGATGTGAAATTATAAAAAAAAATCAAAACTTTTATTCAAAGATAAATGAAAATTAACACATAATTAATTCACAAATGACAAGTATAAATATACTTGAAAAATTTTCACTATAATTATAACAGTCATATTCAAAAAAAAAAAAAATTACTTCTTAAAAAAAATTGAAGGGTTGAAAATATTATAAATTCGCTTTCCTCGTTTCTATGGATACGACAGTGTTTACGATTTTGTTGAAGTCAATTTATACTCGAAAGAATTAAATCATAGCTTCTTTTTCACACAGAAAGATATAGAAATGAAAATACAAACTTCAGTTAGCCAAAAGATATTTCGCAGCTTAAACTCAATCTTGCCATCGTCTAAAAACCGAAAAAAATCGGCAGAAGTAAATACATTTACGAATGTGTGTTTTTGGTAAAAATATCCGATTGATGTCTGGCTATTATATTTACACTATCTTAAAACTCAGAATAGAATTTTGCTGTTTATAATTTTTATGATGAGTCTTCTTATTTTTCAGGAAAATTATTTCACGTTTTTCGCATTCACTGACCCAAAATTAGTCACTATAAATGACTCCACTAGAGAAAATGGAACGCATTCATAGAAAGTTAGATGGCACCCACCAATTTTTTTATCTTCAATTTTATCTGTCATATATCACTAATGTCTTTATAAAAATGTTTAATTAAATAAAAATTCCATTTAATGATATTTTGTAAAACGCTTAAATTGTCGAAACAAATATTTAAAATCTTTTGGAAATAACTTTTTTGCCAAATAAATTTCGGGAAAGAATTGAGCCGATAAATTTCCGCAGTTTAGGACTTTTAGCAAAAGAGTTCGATTGTATATAGTTATCCATTTTACAAAAAAAAAAGGATTTAAATCCGATACTAAAAATTGAAATCTGCTATGCATATTTCGATGTATCATGTCAGAACATATTTTCTTGAACGGCCAATCAGTGAAAACGTTTTAATTAATTAAACAATCTAATCTACTTTTAAAAAGATTTTTATTAATGTTTGAAGAAAGATTTGTATTAATGTCTCAACAAAAAAGTGGTTAAAAAATTTAAAAGCTGAAGTTAAGAAAGCTAAAAAAATCATCTCAACAAAAAGTGGCAAATTGGAGATTAAAAAAGTCTTTATCTCGAAATTTCAGTCACTTACTAATATTTTTGAGTCTTTTAAGGCTTATTTTTAAGAATTTGAAATTTAAAATTTCAATTCCTGGCCCACGCATTTTTGTTGACGTCAAACCTTATCCCATGAACCCTCATTGAAGCACCAAGTGCTCTTGCAAGTTAAATTATATTTCTATTAATTTTAATGGTTTCATTGAATTAGTCATTCTAGTATTGCAAAGATCCAAAAAACTTTGTTTCGCATTGATTGTTTTTAAAAATATCACATTTCCTATTTATTTCATTCCATATAATCACATGCTCAAAATTACATTTTTCTAGTTTTTATTTACTGTAGCCATTAACTTATTTTTTTTAATCGGAGAGCTTTTGTAAATGCAATGGTAACATGTTATTAAAAGCTGATTTATTATTATTTTTTTAGATCTCGGGCAGATAATAACATTTCAATTCATTGCCCAGGCATTTTTGTTGACGCGAAAAACCTCATCCCCAAAACAACATCATGTTCTGACATGATAATAAACGAAAAAGAAAATGGAAGGATAATGAAGAGTAACTATAGTTAATGGCATTCAGTCTAAATATAAAAAAAGAATTATTGATAGTTTAATCACATAGTTATATTAGTTAACCTGAGAAATTAGATGATTAAAAAATTACTTGGTAGTTTCCAGTCCTTATTAATATTTTTTTATTTAACAATAATTGGTATTCCAGGAATTAGTTAAGTAAAATTATCAAAAGTATACTTCAAAAAATTATATATCAGTCATTTGAAAAAGATAATTCTTTTTTTTTTTTTCAAATAAATTTTACAAAAAAAGGTAGCCATAGAGGGAAAGAAATACATGTATAAAATTTATCAAATTAGTGGAGTTCTTCATAGAGAAAACGATTGTAAATAGTTATTCAAGGGTATTTTTTCATTAGCCGGGCGCAAGCGAAAAATCGCCAATTATCGTAAAATTCCTCTAAATAATGTAGAATTCCATTGACTGTTTGGTCATTCGTTTCGCTAGGCGACTTAATTCCCGTTTGGTTCACGTGGCGTACTTTGCGCCCGGCTAACGGAAAAGTACCAATTCAAGTTGTAAAACAAATATTAAAGAAGTCAATAAAAATAGATAAAATATTTGGAAATAGAATGGTAATATCTTTTTCAAATAAAACCAATATAGATAATAAAACGTAAGAAATTATTAACAGTTTATTAAAATTTAATGAAAAGACCAGGTCAATTACACGATTGTAATTTTTGGTATTCCAACTTAAAGCCAAAGTAATTTGAAAATCATTATTTTTGAATAGGTATATTAGTACATTTATTGCTACATTTGGAATTACAATTAAAACGATCTTGCTTCAACGCAAAAATTTATATTCAATTTTAAACGATCATATTATGTAATTATATACTAGTATATGTTATTTGAATGCCAAAACTACAGAGATATTTTACTTTTATGCATAAATATAGTGACAGTATAAGTTTGTCATTTTACGTAATATAATTTTCATAGGGCACACGTATTATCTCGTCAAACTTTCCTTTTGGTGGCCAAAATTCTTTAATGCTTTTGAATATGTGGTAAACTAATTTTGGCTCGCAGGTGATCTATTGGCGACCGTTTTCGATTTGGATATTATATACGTACTTTTTCCTTAAGGTATGATAAAATATAGATTTATATTCAAAAAAACAGATTTGGCAAATATTGTTAGAATTATCCAATTTACCAGAGCATCTTTAGCAAAACTAATCAGATTTGGAGGAAATTTCAATAAACAGCAGATATTTTCTTTTCTTAATCTACAATTAATGCAAATTTTGGTTTCTTTAAATCGGATATCCCATGATCATAAACAAAAACACACTAGAAAAAAAACATATATTATAAAATCACTTTCTAATAAATATATTCATAAATTAGTTTATATCCAAATTTATTTACACATTGTTATAGTTACTACTCAGGGCAAGTTTAAAAGCTGAATACAAATTGGAAAGAAAAGACCTATTTAATCACATATTAGTGAGGATTCAAAAAGGATACAAGACTCATTGGAGGGGAGGGTGGGTTTTGAAGTGATTTTTATATTAAATGAACCATATTTATATTTTTCTAGAAAGTAAACAGAGGATCTCCGTACAGAAAATTTGAACTGAAGAGTTTAGTCAATAACACTATGACTCATCAATACAATGTATTTTTTAAAAAACGTACGCACGATTTTTTAGATAAATTAAGAGCATTGAAGTTTTTCAGAGAATTTTAATGAACTATACTTTAGAGACTTATTTAGCTTCAGACAACTAGTTCTGAAACTTGAAACAAAAAGTACAAGCTAATTGCAATATAAAAATAGTTTTAATAACATCATACCTGTGAAAAAAGTAGAAGGACACTTTTAAATAGTGAAGTCTTATTAATAGAAAATTCTTCCGCCACCTGGTTTTAATTACTTCACAGATTCGGTTTGGTATCGAATTATATAAAATTTGAATCTCTGTTTAGTAAAAATTTTTCCCATAATAATTCAAAGCTCACCTACATATTAAACCTGCTCGACTTGCCCACAAGCGTGACGAACAATCCTCACCCATATGTGTCCTACAATACTGAAATTTGCAGATGGCCTTAGCGAAACCCGAATATTATTAGCTATGAAACAGTTTTTAACACCACTAGCATTGTGAAATTGATACTCCATCACGATGAAAAAAACTATTATTTCAACACAGCTCAACGCCATAAAAAAGGAGATATGGATTCAAAATTTAAATAAAGTCTGTGCTTTTCTACCTGTTACTTAGGAACATTAGGCTTTTTCTTCATCGGTATATGACTGCTAACCAAACCAAGCCCGAGTGTGTGGAGACCGGCGCTCGTTAAATCTGTTCGTGGTCTCAAAGTCCTCCACATCGAGAGAAATATCCCTGGGGGTACTGGGTCAGAGGTGATCGTTCTCTGTTCCAGGTCTAAATTACGATCTGAGATGCATGAATGAATTTGCATTAATGTAGTCCCCCTCCTAAAAAGGGTTGTGATGAGTGTGTAGCTAAGTCGTACTCTTGGCCCTAGATCTCTTTGTAAACCAAAGAGACGCATTTCTTAGGCTTAAAATCTGCTGATCGTATCAGCGAAGGCTTGTCCACGGCAAGTGCCTTTAGTCACAACACAACAACAACAACCAAATTACGAAGTCCTCCCCCATCTGGCAGCCAGAATATCCTTTCGTCAATATCGAGACAGTGCCAATAATATTTGTAGTCACCTGAACGATCTAAATTTAAAAAATTCTAAAAAGGAATGTAACGGGGTTCCATTCTGAATTTCAGGACATAATGGTTTTTAGCCAGTTGTAGTCGGTGTTCAGCGTGCCTTTGAATCGTTCATTTAGGGTGATGCTTTCTTTTTTTAACACTAATTTTTTGGAGCTTTTTATGTAGTTGTAAACAGATCTTCTTGAAGCATGTGTGATGTCTGTAAAATTTTGAGCTTTGGCAACAATTCCATACTGTTTTTTTTAGTTCTTTTCTTGATTGCGTTGAATCTCATTTTTAGGTTTACAAATCTTTTTTTTTGGTCCTACTCCTCACCAGATTTACTTACTGACTAGGATTTCTAATGAAATTTGAAACAGTATTTGGACTGTCATATGTAGCTGGCGTGCACTCTCTTTCACACCTTTTCCATCTTTTATTGTAGACTATTTGTCCTTTTTGAAACTCAAAAGCTTTTCCTCTAGGCATTCTAAAAAAGATGAAAACGACGACTTTCACTAAAATAGTATGTCTGTCTTAATAAAAACATTTAAAAAGAATGAAACACCTATTTTTAAAGTTTACAATATTTTCTTAAACAATTACTTTAACGCATGTCCTTTTACTTTTTTCACGCATCAGATATCGTTAATAATTTTATTTTTATTTTTATAAGTGGCAGGTAACAATTATTCATTTAAAACAAAAGAAAAAAAATAGTCGGACAAGTGAAAAGAAATTTAGATCATTGAGATTAAAATATATGAAGCCCAATTTACAAAACATGACTTCCTTCTACTTTTTTATGCAGCAAAGCATGATTTTTCTTCAATATTTTACTTATTATTTTCCTATTTCAATCATTCCTTTGTTACAGATTTCTTATATCCAGCGATAGCAACAAAAGGCAACTATAGCATCACAAGTATTGAAAATGGTGATAGTAAAAAAGTCATAAAATGTACAAAGTAAAAAGGTGGCAATCTAAAGATTTGGTAAAGGATTGTCATGTCATTTATCATCTCACTCCGGATTGAAAAGAATATAAAGTAACCTCATCATTTATAATTCTGTTAACATGTGCTCTGCTAACACATTTTATAAATGATATTAAAAAATAGGGCATACAATTTCAACATTAGTCCTAAAATAACACAGGAAAACATTGGTTATTCCCCATTCTCGTCATTCTTAATAGTGTATCATAGTTCCAAAATTGAAAAACAGAAAAATGAAACACAAATGAATACAAGTAAAGTTTTAAATAATTATTCAGTATGTTTTAATAGAATGGTTTCAATCAAAATTATTTCCTCACGGCTTTTGCTATAAAATGTTAATGAAACTGCAAAAATAAAATTGCTTGAAAGTTTTTGCGATCCTATAAACATTCCATGTGATTAACACTTTTAAGAACAGTGTATCAGTTATTATCATTTCAGAACATGATATTGTTTTAGGAATGAGGTTTTGTGGCGTCAACAAAAACTACAAAAATCGGATATACCATAATTATTGCTTTTTCGATATATATTGAAATTTCAATAATTATCGAGCTTTCGAAACTGACCGAACACTCATTCAGTCGAAAATTAGTTTAGCAGTATCTATTAAGTAGATTCGGAAATTTCATTTAGGGAACCTTTCGATGTGTTGATGGATTTTTATTTATCTCAGATTGTTTAAAAAGGAATATTTATTGGGATGTTTATCTCTTTTACTTTTTATTTCATAAGTTATTATGTAACTTTCCAGAGATTTACACCGCTAAAATATTATTGCATTCCTATTTCATTATATGTTATTAATTAATTTAATATCATGTCAGAATATGATATTGATTTAGGAATGAGGTTTGTGGCGTCAATAAAAATGCATAGGCAAAAAATAAATATTTTATCATCTGCACGAGCATCTGAAAAAATCAGCTTCTAATAAAGTGATGTCATCCCATTTACAAAAACTCTGATTAAAAAAAATAAGTTATTGACTACAGCAAATAAAACCTAGAAAAATGTCATTTTGAGCACGCGATTATATGAAATGAAATAATTAGGAAATGTGATATTTTTTAAAATAATAAATGCAAGGCAAAGTTTTTTGGGTCGTTTGCAATACTTAAGTGACTCATTCAATGAAATGATTAAAAATATAATTGAACTTTTGGTCAATTAAAAAATTATGTTCTGAGATGATACATAGAAATATGCATAGCAGATTTCATTTTAATCTTTTTTATTTATTATCATATTTATTCACTTTCCTATGCAATAATACGTTTAAAAATTTCGGCATATCCGATTTAAGCCAAAATTGGTTACAGAAACGAATTTGATTATAAAGAATATGCCGAAGTTCAAGAATCTAACTGATTGGATCTATGAATTATCATATTTACGTGCGAATGAATAAAGATAGGCATTTCTTTATTCCATCACTTATCCGAAATTTGATTAAAACTTACTTTTTTTAAAGACAACATTTTCAATGTGTCTGTATATACTGTCTTAATAGCTTGCATCGAGTTTCAGTTATCGCATTCATTGACTCTCCACTGATGGACAGAAAAAATTCCCATAATGCCTTTTTTGATTCAATTTGGTATAAATCTTGAAAACTTATTCTAATTTGAAGATTGAATTTCTCTTGATTACCATATTTTCTTCTCGAATATTTTGTATATAACAAAGCAAACATTTAATATTAGCACATTTTAGATTTACTCATCGTGTGAATAACTAAAATTTTCCATTATTATTCCGATTTTTTAAAAAATTTCCAAGTAATTGTTAACAATCTAAATAAGTAATTTAATCCATAGGTAATACAAAGGAATGTTACAAATAAAGAATAACGTACAATGGAATAAAGACCATTTTTAAAAGCAGGTTATAAAATGTTCATTTATCATCAAAATATTTTAAAATCATATATTTATTTAGAAGAAATATTCATAAAATTCCAAAATGTCTAAACATGATAGAGAGGGAAATTCTAGTTTCAGCAAAGACAATAAGTAATTAATAAATTATTCTAACTCTTATTCAATATACATTTATATCAAACCGATAATCTAGCAATCATATTTTGAAAAGTCTTTGACTAAATTGAGAGATTGGAATATCTTCACTATGCTTTACGAAAATCTCATCTTATAAGAATAATTCGTAGAACATGTAAAGAAATAAATTTCTTTGATGATTGTAATTACTGTAAAGTTACTTCCAATTATTCCTCTATTTCAGAGAAAACAATTTATGAAGAAAA
>JAOUZG010037820.1:3705-14425 GCA_026289955.1 Argiope argentata
ATAATATAATATAATCTTGTTCAAATTTTCAATCGTTAATAAAATGCTTTTTATTCATTCAATCAAGTAAATTTTTAAACAACTTGTAGTAGATGATATTTGATGTTAATACATCTTTTTAAATATTAATTTTTTATTAATCAATAACTAATATTTTTACCTTTTATAGTTGTTACAACTTTTAGGTTGTGATAGCCGTTTTAGTAAGGCGTTGAATTCGCATCCCTCGTGCTGCGATTTCGAAGCTTGTCACAAAGTTTTCCATGTCGAGAGTAATACCACTGGGGGTACTGAGTTAAATGTAATCGTTATTCGGGATTCTCAGGGGTCCATAACATAGAGTATATCTTCAGAAGCTACTGCACCCCTCCTTCCGTTATAAAGCGGAACATGAGAACAAATAAAACTATTTAATAAAAAGTAATTGAAATGAAATCTTTCCTAACTTCCTTAATTTTTTTCTAATACTGAAAGTAGGAATTGATTTATAAAAAATCGTTTTTATCTTATTTTTTTCCCGATAAATTCGGAAATCATGGGCTTACATTTTTATCTGTATTATAATATTAATAAGGATTTTTTTCGAGTTTCTTATAAAAGGTTAATTTACAACTAATGGACTAAAATCTTTTTTTTCAGATATCATATGCTGGAACCTGAGTTTAAACAGATGGGAAAGTTTTTTGTACATGATTTCATCTGAACATTATCAAATTCATAGAATTTCAGAATTGTCTTAGAATATTGCCATCCATAATCTATTTATTGATAGTTTATCTAATGCATTTTCTTGTACTGTATCGTTGAGTGTGCAGCATCGTCATTGCCATGCAATCAAGTAAAAATCAGCCTCCAATTATAACAGGAATTAGGAGAATTCCTTTTAATAATATTCAAGCTTTTATAAATCAATTATAATAAACGAAACAACATCACTTGATACTGAAATAATAATAAATTTTTTTAGATATCCCATTACATTTTGTAGAAATTTTATTTTCAAATTGTCCGATTAATGTTTCAATTAAACATTTTTAATACAAGATAGCTGAACAATGCTCCTTAAGCTATTTTACTTTAAGATTTTAATTAAAAGCTTATTTTTCTCAAAGAAAAAGTAGGACTGGAGTCCTATATATAAAATTACTTTTCGTTTTTCCATTATAAAAACCATTTGGAATTTCCGTAAGCAAGGGATTCCTGAATATCTGCCTGAAGGTTAAATAACGGGATTCTTTCCTGTATATCTCACAGTTTTCATTGTTGAAGATATCCACTTAAGACTTTTTTTTGTAAGAAATACTGAATAAATATAAATTTTGGTGATAAGCCTGGTTCCGACAGGCGAGCATTCTTATGTTATGTGATCGTGTTTGTTGTAGCCCAACAACGAACTTAAGAAATTGACTAATAAAGAACGCAATAAAAAATACATCGTTAAATTTGAAGTAAAAAAATTAAATCTTTGCCTCGATATTAGATAGAATTTTACTTAAAATAAAGTCTTGAAGCCTCCACCCGCTTGATTGTCTTCAGAGCTTTGATCTTTAAAAAGATGGACATATTTAAGATAATTTCCAGTTACCTGGACCCGTTAAGTGTACCGACGAAAAATGACCAATGAAATTTTGCTTTTTTAAAAGTCACTCTGATATTTTTCTTCTTTCTCAACTGCTGAATTCCTCTGTTCCAGAACCTTTATTCCTCCAAACATCAAGAAATAATCATACTGACTCCTAGAGTAACCTGTTTCCATACTTTAACCTTATCTTAAATTTCTTCTAGTTTTTAAATTGATGGGAGAAGAGTACAAATCGGAATAATTTGTCAAGTTGCAGAAAACGCAAATTTCTGCCTTTTATTCCCTTATGTCGAGCTTAATATCGAAAAAAATGAAATGTACTAATTCGTCTTCACCATTCTATTCAATTCCTAGCAAATGTAGGGGAAATTAGCTACTTTAGTGATGCAGATTTCTTGGAATAAGCTTTGATTTGTCTTTGATCTACAATAAAATTGAAGAATGGATCAAGTACTTCATTCATAATCCTCTGACTTGTATATAAGGAAGGGCGTTCAGTTCCAGGATATTTCTTTGATAGAGTAACAATAGTTCCGGATGTACCAAAAATGCCAGAAGTTTGATGGCCAGGTAAGTTGCTATTAAATTTAGTAATTTAATTATAAAATATCATTCGGAGAGGACGCTGCATTATTAGTTTAATACGCTATAAATAGAATGATTTCAAAACAAAAGGTTAAGAAGAATATTGCCTTCAGTGGCACTATCCAGGTTTATTATACAAACCTGGTTTCTGATGGAAGACATTATTCTTACTTTTATAATTTCCAATACTATTTTACTTCATATTTCAAAGACTTACGATACAAAATTATAACTCCTTAAATCTTGTAAGAAAGCTTTTCCAAAATTAATTTTTTTAAGATTTTTTTTCCCATTCCAAAACCCGAAGCAAACATTCAATTGACATAGTATTTGACACTGATTACTAAGCAGTCGTCTTTTCTATAGATAGTTTTTTCTTTATATTTGCTTAATGAATTTATATATTTGCTTAATATAGAGCTTATATATTTGTCTTATTAAAATTTTTTTTCAGAAATCGTTCGTTGACTCAAGTTTCGACCAATGAAAGATTGTTTTGGAACTAGAATTCCTTTTGAACCCTCAAATACTTGCAACTCCATCTCTCCTAGAAGTGGGTGCTTCCCTTTTTTACTTGTTTAAAATTCGACTTCTGCAATGTTTTCATTCATTAAAATAATTAATAAACACGAATACATCTTACTTAACTAATATTTTCACAATATACTTTAGATTTGCATACATTTGAAATGTGTTATTTATGGAACTGTTAAATTTTTATAAATATCTTTCACAAATTAAAATGAATGATTGAATTATTTTAGATTTCGAACTAAGATTCTTAACAGAAAAGCATAACTTTAATAATAAATGGGTATTAAAAAAATTCAGCTTCTCGGGAAGTTTGATTATTAAATTATAATTTTTTGTTCAAAATATATTAAGATAATAATGAAATATTTTCAGATTAGAAAATTAGAATGCGAGAAGCATTTAGTTCTTTCTTGGAGAAATGCTCTTATATGCATAAGCACAGCCGTTATTTCCGAACTAGGTTCACAAACACAGTTGCCTTCTGCGAACGAACAGCGCATTTTATCCTTCTCTGAAGTATGCCTCTAAAATGCTTTTATAGGGAATTGTTTTATTGAATTATTATATGTGGCGGTGTCGATCCACCTTTTCTAGATTTCTTTTCCTGGGGCATTTATTATTTGTTTTATTTAGTTTTTTGTCAATTAAAATAAGAAACAATTTAATGAAAAAAGACATAAGCCAAAACAATGACAAATATTACCACGAATATATAGTACCATAATTTCCACACAGTACCTGCCCATTAATGTCCATTAAATCGTTTGTTTTCTTCTCACCAGAAGCACATACGGCTTGGGAAGATATATGTTTTCAAATAATCAAATATATTCATCAACAAATTTGCACCAACCAGGTACAGGTGACGAATATGAGTGAGAAGGTATGGAATTGCTCTAGGATTCTGAAGTGTTTGGAGACATTGGATACAAAGGCAAAATTGAATCTATATACAACAATGTACTGGAAATACAAGTAGCTCGGAATCTGATTCTGAAAACATTGAGGAATCATCAGAAGAGACATCGATACGAGACAATTTCTTTAGAGCTCGTGAAATTTGGTTCCACAAGTTTTTGATATTGATAATCAGAGCCTTTCCAGCGGCTGCCTAAAAAGCAATTCATTTCTGAGAACTCCACCTTGGCCAAAGGGTTAATTTTTTAAAATGACTGATTTTTAATTTGAGCTTCAGAGATTTTAAAAAATCAAATTTTTCTTTCAACTTGGATAGATAAACTTATTTCCTTCCTTTCCTTCTTTTTATTTTTAAAGCATTCCAAGTTAATATTTTTACCACTAATAAATTTCGTGTTTATATATAATTATATTTATAGAAAATTTAAAATCAAAGATAGTAACATCAGATCTTTTCTAGGCTGGTAAATACACTCGGATAACATATGCAATTCAATTCTCTTTCAAAACCAAATACAGATGTGTTTTGGCTTCCCACATAATTCATAGCCGTGAGTTCATTCAAGGAAAGATTTTTGGTGACACAAATAAATTTTCTGAGATACAATTCCTTATCTTCAAGCCTAGATATAAGAATATAATCAATTAAAGAAAAAAAGTGTTTCAAAACGGGATGATTAAAAGAATAAATAATCTAACTTACCCAAATGTTTCAGTAAAATCATCATTATTTTAACATTATTATAACAGAAATTATTACTTAAGCATTCTTTCAGCATAAGGACCAAAATTTTAGAAGACCGAACAAAATTTGATATTTTCCACACCTTTCTTCCCTCATTTTTCGCTACGAAAAAGGTAGTTTGGAAGGTCCTGAAATAACTACTGATAGTATTCAAGGTTATGACCAAGTAAGTTTTGTCCAGTTTTTCTATATTTCTATCTTCAATGATCATCATAAAGATTCAATTTTATAACGCATCATTTTAGAGTGAAAGTTAAAATTTTTAGGAAGGTGTAAAGAACAAAGATGATATCTAAATCTACATTCCTTGTTAAAAAAATTCTACACCTTATTTATGAGGATATATCTTACGAGCGATATTAGGTTTAACTTAATATATGTTTGTATATTTAAAGCCTTTTAGATGAAACCAAGTTTCGCTCCTGAAATTCATCGGATACGATAATCCAACATAAGGTTCCTTACTTTTTTCCACGATCCATTTGTTGCATTAAATTTTAATTTAGAAATTCTTTTCGTATCTGCTGAAATAATTTTTCGGTCAATAAGAATTATGAATTAAATACAAAGTCTTTGAGGAAATTAGATTTGAAAATCCACACCAATGATTTCAGGACTAAAGCTGATTTTCTAAGTTTCTTATTTTTTTATAGTTACCAGTAACTCTTGGACGTCTACATATTTGGAGCCTGAAAAAGCAGACGTTTCCTTTGGTTGAGATTTGCCTGATGGCAAAACTGTACCGTTAAGCACTTGCTATTTCGTACTTCTCACGAAGAATCCAGTTTTTTCGATGTTCAGTTTGGCCTTCATATTTGCTGTTCAAGTAGAGTAATATATTTAATTTAAATTATCTAAATGAAAGAATAACTAAAATCTTTGAATTTTCGTACGGTATAAGTCATTTTATGGGATTGGAATTTTTCCTTAAAACTTTAATCTGTATTTCAGCATATTTTAACACGCTTTCTTTCACTGATCATTATTTCTTCCACAGGCACTGAGAAAAGCTATTTTTTTTGTCATTGTCTAATATTAATGTCGGTTTTTTGGCATTTCTTCCAGATGACAGACATTGAAAGAAATGCTGATCGGACTTTGCATAAAAACGAGGTAAGTAATGATAATGCTAATGTTTCTTTTAAAATGATAATTTTGTCGAGTAATATTAATTGCATTTTTGGAAAATTGTCCAATTTTTCTCCATTATCCAAGTTATAAATTTAAAGTGAAATTCTTTTTATCGAAAATTGTTATTATTGATTCATAAAATTTTAGGCTGGAAGTTTTGAAAATGCCAAAGCTGACACCTTACCAATATGCTATTTAATGGTATAAGCGTCATAGTTTTGTGAGACAGCTTCCGTTTCGTATGAAGTTGAGATTTTATGGAAACTATGCAAACATCCTCCTTTCCAAAGTATTATTCCATGCTATTAGGGCGATATATTTTGATGTTAGATTTAACCTGCATTAGGCTCATATATTCATAATATGTCTTAGTTGAAATCACGTTTCACATCTGGAATTTGTCGGTTTTCAAATATATTTTAAAAAAATATCGTACTTTCTACTTTCTTCTTTATTTGTCACATTTTTAAGTTTATCATTTCATGTTGCTGAAGGTTTGCCCTTGAAATAATTTCCATATGTGTTGAATTATTCCAGTCATTACAAATCAACATCAAAATATTTCCACAAATTAAGATTGTACTTTGATACCAAGAATTCTCGTTTTTAGCCTAATTACTTAACATTTTTACTATTTTATTGTTCCCCATGCCTCTTGAGCAATTGCCATATTTGAATTTTGAAAGAAGCATCAATTCGATTGGCTACATTTGAATAATGTTAGAGCTATGCCAGCAATCATTTGTTATTTCGTAGCTCTTAATAAATTATCAGTTTCTTCGAAGACTATCAAAATCAAATGTATTCTCAGTATTTTATTTATTTTTTGCTTAATTAGAATTATCTAAATTTGTATTATCTAAGTAAATTAAAGAATTTGTATCGAAGCCTGAACTTTCATGTGGCTTAAGCCATTAGATTTTTCCCCACGTCCATTTACTTTACTTAGAATGTAAAATTTCATGAAAGCTTGAAAACCCCATTAATTTTTACCTTTTCTTTTCACTGAATGTTCTATTTTAATTTTGGTGAAAAGCTTGTTTCCTCTTTTAGATTGATTTCCCTTACATGTTATAAATTTAATATAAAAAAATGCAAGGGAATATCATCGACAAATTTTTAACTTTTATAAATAGCTAAAAGTAAAAACAAATAGTTTGCTCTAATTGATAGTCAAGAAATCGCCGTGATAAGATTAAATAAAAAAAAGATTAAAATGAAATCTATGCATATTTCAATGAATCATTTCTCAAACATGATTTCTTGAACGGCCAAGCACCAAGTGTTCGTACAAGTTAAATTATATTTTTATCCATTTTAATTGTTTCATTGAATTAGTCACTTTAATATTGCAAACGATCCAAAAATAAACTTTGTCTCGCCTTTATTATTTAAAAAAATGTATCACATTTCTTATTCATTTCATATAATCATGTTCAAAATGACATTTTTTCTAGGTTTTATTTGTTGTAGTCATTAACTTATTTTTTTAATCAGTGCGTTTGTGAATGCAATGGCAACGCGTTATTAAAATCTGATTTTTTGAGATGCTCGTGCAGATAATAAATTTTCAATTTTCCGCCAACGGATCTTTGTTGACTCTAAAAACAATGTCATGTTCTGACATGATTATAAACTTTGCCTTGATAATTGCCTTAATCTCTGATGAAAATACAAGTTAAACCTTCTCGAAAAAGGAAATGATAAATGGGCTGTTAAATCTATCTCTCTGAAAAGTTTTCGAAACCCGTTAAGCATCAGTTTTTATTTCCTGATCTATTTGTCTGGATACTGTACATTGGTACCTATACTGACATTCAATCTAAATATAAAATTAAATGAAAAATGTAGCACACTGATTCCCAAAATTAAAAGAAATTTTAGATTTAAAACTGAAAGATATCAATTTTTAATACTTCAATCTCTTAATGTTTTATTTGCTATTAAAAATGTTTAGTCCAGGATTTTCTAGCATTTTCTGCCAACTAGTCTTTTTCAGTGGTTGAAAAAATAAAATCCCCATTTTTTTGTCATTCGCAATGATTCAGCTTCAGAATCTAGAAGGATATTTTGGAATTCTAAATAAGAAACAGCAACTATTATTTTTATTACGATTCCCGGTAAGCAACAACAACCTCTACATTTGCCTGATCCGTGCTGCTTTCCTCTTCATACTCGCTTTTTATGAAGGAAAAAATTATTCTTCGGGTTTGAATGCTCTTTCCATTATAGTTGATGATGCAAGAACCCTTTTGTATAACTTTTAACAGCCTAATAGGACTAAGCAAAAAAAAATCGCATAATTATGCGATTTCTAAAACTCATTACCAGAATTATCCCCTCCTGTAAGATAATTTGCATATTTACAGGTGTTGATATTCAATGCATTTTAAAAGCCTCAATAGTTTCAAATTTTTAAAGGGATTAGTTAAAGGAAATATCTTAATTTTCCTGTCAAGTATGAAGTATTAGGGTTTGAATGAGCAGAATTTTATATAGAATTATGTCAAAAGGCAAAAGGACTAAAGTAAAATTTTTTCATTATATCTCATTGAACCTTCTATTATCCAGATTCAGAGTATTTTCTTCAAAATTTTAATCGACTTGATGAAGAGATTAATTAATTCTTTAAGATATCTTCAAATAGTTGGAAGTTATTCCCATTCTCTAATTTTTTTATTCTTAATTATGTCTTTAACATAATATAGATTAGTTATTTTTAACCGATTATTACATGCATTTATTAAATTAATAAGTAAAGAACTTTTAAGGTTGTGCCAAACCAGATTTAAGCCATCTATTATCTTATGATATAATAGAACATTGAATAGAAAAGAAATTTAAGAAATCTTTTAAAGGTCAGCTTTGTTAAACGACATCACGTTTCTCAGTTTTGGAATTTAAGAATACAATTCCAAATTTAAACGAGTTGAAAAATACGAACCGTTGGAGGAAATAGGGGAAATGCCTTCGGAATATTTAAAGTGTTAACGGTAAAATTAATTTCAAGGTAATGAATCTCTATTAAAATATTAGATATAAGATAAATAAAAACATGAGAATATTTTGAAAATTTCAACATGAATAACAAAGATATAGCAAGATTTCAATTTGTAATGATCCTCCTTTTAAAAAGATTCATATAATAAAGATCTTAAGTTATCTAACTTCAGATTTTCATTTATTTAATTAGATAGCAAAATGTCTCCATTTTCAGATTTCAACCATAGATTATTGGCGTTGATTTCATCTCAAATATTATCAAACACAATTTTATTATTTATTTAATTGGAAAAATTAAATTAGGAAGCTACATTTCTAAATTTTTGTAAGAGTTTAAACAGACGGGATTTTTCGAATAATTTCAATATTTTATAGAAAGAATTTATTCAATTTCATATTTTTATGTCTTGCTATCTAGAATCCAATAAAAATAGCAAATCCATGAAATAAAAATCCCTCAATGCCAGTAAAATCTTATTGTTGACAACTACTTTCTTGGGGCTGTATACTTTTTCTTCGCTTGCCGGAGTACTGGAATCTAAAGTCCTCACAACTAGTGGATACGACATGGTTTAAAGGATCTGGGTATTTTTTAATTCTTTGATCATTAAAGAAATAAAAATTTATGAGCCTATTATTTACCCCCTATTAATCGGGAAAGATTACCAAATAAAATATCTTTGAGAATGAATCAATTTAGTCTTCAGGGAAATATTTCTTAGAGTTAATAAGTTGCCTTTTCTATGCTCCATTCCTTTCTGAACCAAAATTTGAAAATAAATGAATTTGCATAAACCCTAAAATCCTTGATTCTTAAACTTTTTGGTTTCTTTTTTATTGTTGAACGGTTGATTATGATTATCTGCACCAATCTTTCTATTCACATTGTTATAATTCAAGCTTGGGGAAGATAACTATGAACGATCGTGAATTTTGATATATATTCTATATAAATAACGAACTGCAAATTTCAATTTTCTTTTATATTTCAATTTCTTTAATTATAATTAAAAATAATAAAATTTCTTTAAATTTCAAGAATGAGGGAATTTGCTAGTAATAAAAAGTCCCAAATGCATGTTTAGTCACATATCGACTCTTCTAACACTCTAATTGCCTCTTTTATTTTAGACTAATACCTGTCACTAAACTTATTTAATTAAAATATTTGAGATCCTTCTTAAATGATTCTGCGTGATTGGAAAACATTTCCATATTTAGCCGTAGCCACAGTTGATGAGTGGAATTCATGGAATAAAAACTAATTATACGATATGGATTCCATAATTATTTTCCAGTCAATAAAATGTTAAGATATTGAAAACTAACGGTTGTGAAAATAGGTAACGCAATGTGAAATTTAGGGTTCACAGAAGTCGAGGGATTGGAGGATGTAAACAGCCTGAAAATCGGTAATGTAGACAGTGGGGATACAAGATGGTGGAACACAGGATGGTGTTCAAAGTAAAAATATACATATCTGCCAGAAAAGGAAAACGAATGAAGCCTGAACTTTTGAAATTACAAATGACACTAAATTGAATGCATTAACAGCTTTGGTTGGAGACGAGTGAGAGATGCGTGTGGAGGATGGAAAAAAATCTTTGATTGGCGGCACTTAGGAGATGGGTGAAAAGATTGATGAAAACCCTTGATTTATGACGTATGGGGAATAAATGTATGGATTTACCCTTTTGGTTGGTGTCATTTGAGAAATGATACAGAAAACGGAGAAGACGTTTGTCGGCGGCTTGTGGGGAATATATAAATAGATTGATAAATTTTTAGTTGTGTTGTAGTAAATGTGTAATAAATAGGAAAAAACCCCTTTGTTTGAAGACGTGTGGTAAATGTATGTAGAGGGTGAAAAAACTTTTGCCTGGAGGCTCGTGAAAAATTTTTGTAAAAAGAGAAACCGTTGTTTTGATATTGTGGGATATGGGTGCGAATGCAGAGGAAATCTCAGTTGATTGTGTTGAATATGTGTGTAGAAGATGAGCGACATCCTGGTTGGTAATGCTGGGTATGCGTGTGGAAAGTGAAGGACATCCTGGTTGGTAATGCTGGGAATGTGTGTGGAGTGTGTAGGAATCTTGGTTGGTGGTGTGGGACGTGTGTGTGGAGGGGGAAGGAAATCTTGGTTGGTGGTGTGGGAATGTGTGTGGAGAGTGAAGGAAATCTTGGTTGATGGTGCGGGGTATGTGTGGGAAAATCTTGGTTGA
>JAOUZG010037827.1:0-11050 GCA_026289955.1 Argiope argentata
TGTGTGTGTGTGTGTGTGTGTATATATATATATATATATATATATAGAGAGAGAGAGAGAGAGAGAGGGAGAGGACTTTAAATCTAAAAGAACTCTAGCATGATGAAGTTTTAAACTTGATTTGAAATGCCTTCGTTTGAATTCACTGCATCCGCCTTTACATCCATTGAGTAATGATTTTCATATCAAGCTTTTAATTCATTAGAGTATAAAGTTATTTCATTAAAGTACCTTTTTTCCTCGGTTTTGTTCCCCCAGAAACGATTTTTGCATCACTCTATCTATGGATAATATGCCCTCCTAAAAACAATAAAATGATAAACTTAAAAATGATTTGTAGTTCCTGATTTGCATCTTTGCCCCCAGTGGAGCCCATTTATACCATAAATATCCAATCCAAATCACATAAGAAATATAATATCGTATATCATATAGTAACTAACGCTATTACTACAATAACAACTAACTCTAATAACTTCTAATAACTAAAGCTATTTTAATCTGCAGTGCGCTGTGATTTCACGTCAAACCGGTTCTCGCGCTTCCCCCCCCCCAATCTGATGGGTCAGCAATAATTTTCAAATTCAAACTGACCCGACAAACTGAGGGGATATCATGTAATGAACGCGAATTCACTCAGCTAAAGAACATTCACACTCATTTCATTATTCAAAGACACTTTTCTTTTGTTTTTACTTTCTAGCCAATGAAATATAGAAAAAGAATTTAATTATAAAAAAAAGTCGAATTCGAGATTTCGACGAATGTGCACGTATTTAAGGTCCCTGAATTCAAAAACACATTTTTTTTAGTATCTTTCCCTCTGTGAATATGTGACAAAAATAAGGCCAAGACATCCAAAGCTAGACTGATGAAATTAAGCGAGTGGCCTTTCCAAATAATTTAAAGATTTATATCATATTTTGAGTCAAAATGCAATTAGAGGAAGTACGCCCGTTTCTGCCGGCATCCTGGCACATAGGTAGCGTGTCTTCCGCGTGATGTGGTCTTCCCGGGTTCGGGTCCCGGTTAGGGCATGGTTGTTCTTCTGTGTTCTATCTGTCAGGTGTGTGAATGCCCCCCTGTAAAAAGGGGCTGTGCAAGTGGATGTGATGAGTGTGTAGTTAGAGTCGTACTCTTGGCTCCAGTTGGCGTTACTTCAAACAAGAGAAGCTTATTTCAACTTTAATCCACTGATGCATCAGCGGCCTTGAACAACAGCGGCCCACAGATGCATCAGCGGCCATTAGTAATATCAACACAACAACGACCACTTCTTTGATTATAGGTTAACGTGATAACTACTAAGCAATGAAAACTGGACGCACAAAATAAAAACCAGTCAAATTTTTAACCAAATTCCAAAAAGGGTTATAGTCTATCGGTGTGT
The DNA here is from genome assembly GCA_026289955.1 of Argiope argentata. Classification (NCBI taxonomy): domain Eukaryota; kingdom Metazoa; phylum Arthropoda; class Arachnida; order Araneae; family Araneidae; genus Argiope; species Argiope argentata. The sequence goes on from JAOUZG010037827.1 coordinate 1,391, forward strand.
ATTTTCAAAATAATGTAAACGCGTATAATTCAAATAACGTATAATTCAAACATAATGATTTTACACTTGGTATGCGATTCCGTGACATTTATAGTTCCGTGACATTTATAGTTCCGTGACATTTATAGTTCCGTGTCCAATTTCCGTTTCTATTGGTTCGGAAATACGCGACTAAAATACAAATTTCCTTTCTTTAATTATTCACAGCTCGCAGGCTATTAATCGCAAAACATACAAGCCAAGGTTACACAGCAGATTCAGTAAAAATTCTTAATTCACGCCAAAGGTTAATATTTCACAGCTAATTTGCGCCAATATCTTTCAAGACATTTTCTCTCTTACCCAAGGTTGGCAATGCTTTGAGGAGCAAGGGACAACACTTTTATTAAAAGATATGCGAGAAAGGTTTTGGTGAACCCTCCCGTTGTTTTCATTTTACCGCCTAAGACCAACGAATGAAGTGCAATAAACAGAAAATGAGCAGACAAACGAAATGTTACGTGCCACCTAACACTTGTCTTACGTTGTCTTCCGATGTGATATGACGTCACTTTTTTTTCCTGTACGAAGACAGCCACTAAACTTTAAAATATAATGAACTGGCCAAATTCAACACGTATCTCATGATTAAGTATGAAGCGTGGATCCTCAATAGCAGACGCTGTCATGTTATCATTTCGTGCATTTCTTTCTTTATGCATCGCGTTTCCGGAGTCTTGGATGCAAGTCGGCAGCGATGACTCGGCCACAGGGCCCTGGCAGCGGTGCCACAGGGCTACAGGTCCTGTTCCGCTGACGATCCATCGCGTAAATGGGTCTGATGCATCCAAAATTTGACTTCATGAGCCAAACACCCTCCTGTCACTGTGGTGCTATGGTTTAGTAAAGGGATGATAACTTATAAATCGTCTGACCGGAGTTCAAAATAACAGGTATGTGCCAAAATAAGCTTGGATTTGTTGCTTTGAATTTAGTGCCTTCCCAAGCCTAACGATACTGCATGCGATAATACTTCTGAGTGACAATGCGATACAAAAATTCTAAAATGAGCTAAAATTTCTTTTTTTACAATCTTACTTTCTTTCATTAAACGATTATGCGTCTTATTGATCAGGAAAAAGTCGAAACCACTAACAACAGCAACATGAAATCCTTTTTGTTTGAGGAATCTGGATGATATCATATACAGAGACAAAGTTTCGTTCCCTATTCTTTATTTCATGATATCCTAAAATATATTTCAAAACCATCTTCTTCCTAACCAATCAACTCAGCATGGAACAAGATCTCGTGTATCTCGTACTTGCCTACCTCCTCTTTTCTAGTTGATTTGTTTACGCATATATCGTATCATGCTTTGAAATTAAAGTAAGTATTATGATTGTAATGAAAATTCTTCATAAACGATAAGATAGCTTTATCTTATTGTTTATGTTATCATCTTCGACTAAGATAGGTTTTAATTTGCGCCCCTCAGCCATGAAAACCATTCATTGAAGATATTTTCTGCAACTTTGTCTGTTATTTGGTTTTTTATTTTCTCTTTTCCTATCCATTACTCCTCTTTGCCATGAGAAGATATTGTTTAATTTTAAACTTCGCTAAGTTGATGAATTAAAATTAATAATCTACGGAATGGCTGGGGCCAACCTCATTATTTTGAATAATGGTCACTCGCCAACGACCCCATTTAATCTTTACAATTTCAATGCTTATCAATAAGAAGATTGAAGATGTAATGTTCACCAAATGCAACTAGTATCTGTCCATGAACACATACCGCAAATCTTCACTGCAACTGGACTGAAGTCGTAAAACCCTCGGATCACCAAAGTCTTCATCTCTCTCTCCAGAAAGTCGCGAATTAAAGACTTTCTATTTTGAAAGCCTACAATTCATGAATTTCTGGAATCTTCATGATTAATTTCAGGTCAGGAATATAAACTAAAATTTCTGAATTTCTCAAATCTGAAAGAAAGAACCTCGGTGAATGAAAAAGCTCTTTAACCACTTAACTGTTTTGCACGTAATCCATACGTGCATCGATTAATCGAATTTTGATAGTTGTAAATAATAAATAAACCATTCATAACAATTATAATCCAATAGTAAAATGACTTCGAATACGCAGATAAGTCAAGTATTCGATGGATTTCCATTTGAATAAAAATAAGAAAATATTCCCAAAATAAAAGGTGTCATCTTATTAAATAGTAAAAAAAAACCTGTAAAATGGTTAAAGACTAAATCGTAACCACATAAATGAAAATTTTATTGCACTTAGCAAATATGCGGCACAAGAAAATGAAGCCTTTATGTATTAAAACATGAAATCTGCCCTAACTGAAGGCAAAAAAAAGTGGGCACTTATTTTAAAATGTAATGTAATGTCTGTCTGTCTCGTGCAGTATGTTCATTGCGTGCAATTGTCATCTGTAAAACACATACTCCGAATAACTGAACGGGTGACAATGTTTCAGCATCGGTGTCGGATTAAAAAGATGCCACACGCACGCTGGCTTTTTGCAAGGAAACATAAAGTTATTCAAAACAATTTAGATAGTTACAAATAGCTATAGATTCCTTTAAACAAGAGCAAACTGAAAAACTTTTTTTTATGAATGAGTAATTATTATCTCATCTCCTGACCACACAGCAGGATCTAAATGCTCATCTGTTTCATTATCACGTGAAAGTATTTTTCAGCATATTCTCCGTTTCTCTAGACCTGAATGGAAAAGTGAATGCAAGGTAGTGTCTGCAATATAAATTCTGTAAAATGATGTGAAATATTATTTCAGAAGGTTTGGTTTGGCAACATGCAAAAGATCCATGTGGTATTAGAACTTGCATCAATGATTGTGAACATACTTCATGACATTAATCCTAAAACTGACTACCAAATAGATGTTGAACTTGTGACCAAGGGAAATGATATAGGGCAATTATTACACAAGCAAACAAATTTCTTTTTATAATATGCTTAAAATTTTCTTCTTATCTTTCTTTGCAAAAAGGTTATAGCCACATAAAATCTGTGCACTCATTTTGAGTAAATTTATATGCTGTGTAGTCTTAGATTAATTTTATTTAAAAAGTTTTATTAAAAGCATGAACAATACAGTTTCTCAATAAACTTTTAAATGGTGAATTTTTAACTCCGAGATCCCATTTAACCCCCCAACTGCGGATCCCGCGGCTTTGCAACCAGTTCATTTTCTGATGCAAACCGCGTTTAGAGTGGTTATTTTTACGATTACAGATTTTCCTTATATTTTATTATCGTGTAATGTATAGTATCAGTTGATTTTCTTTGAAAAATATTTCAGCTTATTTGTAAGCATCGCATCTAAATAGAGATGTATAGAATTACGCAGTCAGAGAATTAACCAAAACGAACAGCCGCCTAAAGAGCGCACTTTCCATCTAACATCATTGGAGGATTCCACATATGACGTGGAGGTATTTTGGGAGCTGCTGAATCAATCCACCTATCTCGTCATTTCAATTCTGTCTCCTTCCATTAAAGGGCCAAAGAGATGCGCTTGCCGCGTTTGGATTTCCTACTTGAGATTTTCTTGGTTTCCCTTCAAGCGAAACACCCGTGGTTCACTTTTTTGAGAAATTTTTAAGAAGCGCAGGGTATTCCAATATGCGGGTGTTATATCTGAAGACTAATTTTGATGATGTTTTCGTTTTGTGGGGTTAGTCTGCTGAAAGGACGGGAGATGTCCCATATCCCCGTTATCCTGAATCCTTGACTAGTTACCTTAAAACAAGCTGAATCGGAACAGCCACTAAATGTATGTTAATCGATCTAAACTGAATTCATTTTAAATATTCTATGAAGCTGCGATTAAATAAGCACCAGCCTTCTCGTAGATGGAAGATCCCACCCCATGGATTCCACACCATGGAAGATCCCACTTCACTATGTGCGCGAACCCTTTTATCCATCCTCTCGTCATGCATATCGTTTGCAGAAGGAAAATATCCATCCGAAGAGATAGGCTCTGATACCCCTCTCTCTCTTAAATCAATGAAGACACGAAAATATGTAAATGTAATAGTTTTAAATTCCTCCACGCCTGTCAGTCACGCCTGACATTGAGTAATGCAGCCCGCAATGCAATATGGCCTCTCGTGAAACGTAATAAGGGGGCCTCTCTTTTATAAACTAATTAGGGCTGGAGTCCTTGGAGGAACAGCGCGCGCATGGACAGTATCAGAAAGAGTGGGAAGGTTAACTGCCGTCGATTGGATGACGAGGATTTTTCCTTTATTTTGCCCGAGTTATTACAGAGATGTATCGATTCTTGTGTTGAGGCTTCGGGTAATAGGGTTAGGTGCAGAATGCATGTGCATGTGAGAAGTCTTTCGTTGATTTGAGTGTTGACCCTCGTAGAGCGGGCGAGATTGATTCCGGTGGTATGTGAGGCGCACAACTTGATTTTTCCGCGGATTCAGTGGTTGTTGGGGAATTGGAGGGGTGGAGAGAGGCAAATTGATTTTATTCTTATTCCATATAAGAACGAGATATGGAGAAAATAGGCAATGCTTTTTCAAAGAGTACGAATTGCTTAGATTAGACAGATTACTGTTAAAAGTCTAAGGAGCCCTCTTTTGGGACCATTTACATGGCAGGATTTAATGATTGCTAAAAATTGCAATTAAAAATATTCTTTGGTTTCTTAGTGGTTGGTTTCTTATAAATGAATTATTTTTAAACTTCTGATTTTGATAGCCATATAGCATATGATATTATAAAAGCCTCACTATGCCATATATTTCCTTAATTCTTTTTATCCATGGCTTCAAAACTCATTATGCCATGTATTTCTCTAATTTTTTTTGTCATGTCTTTATACATCCAGTTAAATTATAGGAAAAAACAGTAGTCTTTAAAAATGGACGCAATGAAACATTTTTCGTCATTGTTTCAATCTAAATTTAACTTGTAATTACTGGTGCAAAAAAAAATCTCAAAATTCTAATGAAATCCCAAATAATAGTACATGAGAAAATAAATAAAACGGGAAAAGAAATTGATTTTTAATAAAACGTGATTTAAAAAAAACCTGGAAAATAATACTGTTTTGCAATAGCAATGTTTTGCAATTTGCAATACTGTTACAGTTCCATTTTCAAATGTGATATTTTGAATTTCAATTTTAATTATCATATCTGCGAAATAAAAATGGATTTGAAAACATTAATAAATAAAAACATGTTTCCAGATTAAATGCAGATTTCAGATTAAAGATTTGCGATTTTGAATCAAAAATAGGTTTTCAATATAAGCGGACGCAGTAAATTTCAGTTATTTCAACCTTCAAGAAAACATCTTTTCGAGATGCTTATTCCCACCTTCTAACATACCTCTGTGCGAAATTCGGTAACTGCAGATTTAATTGTTTACCTTTCAAAGCACCAGCAAACAAGCTCATAGATCATTTATTATCCTTGTTTTATTGGTAGTAAAGATCAATGGAATCGAGAGTGAGTAGACGTTGATCCAGAGAGGGCTGATCACCATCCGCTGATTTTAAATAGGGCATGGATATCCCTGCTACACTCCCAGAATGCCAAAACAACATTTTGAGAATTCATTCGCAAATAATCGAGAAGTTTTTAACATTTTTACTATATATATAATTGCTTGTTATATGCAGTGCATTTCACGAAAAAATGTCTTGAATATAATTATACATTTATGTGATATGTATGTGTAATGTAATATAATTGAAATATGTAGGGCATGAGTCTTTTATGTATCAGTAATTTGATGCTTTTTATGATTTTTATTTTATTATTCTTTGTTGCATATGTACCTTAAAAACACATTTGTTGAAACTATCAACATTATATTTTTCACATGAAAAGATCAATTTCTTCTTTCTCATTATTACCGAATCAGAAACTTTTTTCATTAAGATTAAAGGATGAGAAATGTCCTGGCCAAAAATTTATATCCAAGGGAGACGGCAACGGGCATAATTTTAAAAAGGACTGACTTTTTATAAAATTTTTATAAAAGGCATCACATAGAATCGTTGCTGGCTCGAAAATTAGTCTTTAAGACTTTTTTTATACTCATTTGGGAAGTATGCAAAATAATAATAATAATAAAGAAAATTTTGAATCATTGTGATGACTAGTCACACCGAACTTTAAATTTGTTTAACGTTTCGGATCTGCGTCGATCTTTACCACCTACATGTCTTTTTTTTATATGGATTTCTGTCTACATATTTATGGCCTCTTTAAGCAAAATTTAAAAATAAATAAATTTTGTTTCACACAATAAGGATATTTATGTGTGTGTAGGGGGTATTCTGTTTTAAATCTTTGATGTTGAAAATTGTTAATCGTATACATTTAATCTATAGATGTTCCATTTAAAAATAAATTATTCATTTTTAAAGTTTATAATAGACACTCAGAACACTTTGATTTGATTTTCACGTGAGAAAATTGTACACTACATTTTAAAGTAATTAGACCCGTAAATGGGATGTAAATAAAACACGGAAGTACGTACCATTTCTCCAATACCACCTTCTGGATTCCGTGGGTATTCTAACTCATTAACAACGTTTAAAAGCCTAATGACGAACTCTAATAGCGTACAGGAAAAAATAATTGAATTAAGGACTGTTAAGCTTACTAAAGATGACATACATCCCACGGTGAAAATAATTATAATACTCGTCCATACCAGACATCGAGTGCCCTTCGCTTTTATTGTGAACTTTCAAAGACGTCACCTTTTGGTCGTTTTTATTTACTGCAAAACTCGACTGAATCTTTTGTTGAAGGTGGTCCCGAGAAAATAACCTTTACACTTTACATTCAGCGATTTGCAAAAGCTGCATTTTAACAATTTATTTTTCATTCTTTTCATTAAAATAATTTCGTGATTATTTGCAGGATGTATGAATATTGCAAAAAATTCTTCTTAAAGCCACCGCGACTCCCCTTAATAGATCCCGGTGCGATTTCTAAATGAATTGCTCGCTTAAAGAAACGCCTACCTACTATTTTTTGAGACTTAATAGCGATCCTTTTGTTAGCAGAACGAGAGCTGTTTACTGCTGCATTTGCATAATGTATAAAATTATGCCATTGAACAGGACCTACTTCGTTGACTTTTGCGTTTCATGGCGAGTGTATTTAAACTCGTGCGCTGTAATCCACAATGAAATTACAACCTACTTCGACAGAATAGCAAGTAAAATATATAATGCATTCGTTCTGCTACATTATACTTGTAAATGTGGGAATTCTTTGACTTTCCCTGTAACCAGCACGACAGCCGTGCTATTATTGGCCAGTCGAAGTTCACACATAATGAAAGCTTCGAAAACTGGCGGCCATTTTCGAGCCGTCACAGAACATGAAATCTTTATTTAAAACTATTCACTATATTTGTAACGAGATACAGTACCTGAACTATCACGCGTCTGCCCAATAAATTATTATTAATATATTAATGTATGCTTTTATTTCTGTTTTATGTAAAGTATCAAATGCTACGTGACAGGCCTATTTTTTTCCTTCACATACTTTCTGCAATGGGTATTTAGAAAGAAAACATGATAAATTTCATATATAGGCTTTTTCACTGTAAATATGCATTTGGTGTGAATAAGGGGGGGGGACCAACTAATTATGCAAAAATAAATAAAACTTTTTTTTATTTGAATTTCATGCACAAAATCATTAGTGAGAGTTCGTGCATAAAAACCGCATCGAAGTCAATGTTGCAGGCAGAAATATTCAATTCATTAGAATAACAAGTTATATAATATTTGTTTTCATTTCTAGTCAATGCTAAGAATATAGTGCTTATCATGTTCCTAGAAAGGTCCTGTTATAATGCCATATTTTGAGCTATACAGAAAGTGACAAAAATTGAATAAATAACAACAAAATATTCCCAACCCTATCAAAGAAGGACGATATTTATGCCGAGTTGCCATAAATTACAAGAAATTTCTAATATTTACCTACATCAACAATTTAAATTTATGCCAATATACTGCGCGTGACATTATCACAAACATAAAATAAGGAAATCATTTCTTATTTCACATGCAAAGAATCTATTTCAATACTTCGTAGTTTCTGCTAGTCTGTCACAATTCTTAACTCAATAATTAATCTCTGCAAACATTTCAACACCCCCCCCCTCTGCGTATCGCCTAAGGATGAACCTCGCAAGCTGAAAATCACTGAATTAGGATATTTCTTTTATATTTTTAGTGCCAAAAACAATTAAGCAAATTTAAATTATTGTATATTGTTAGTACAAAATGAACATAAATTGTTTTACACGCAAGCTTAAAAGATTTCCCATACAGAGCTTTAAATCGGTCGAATATTAAACCTACCATGCAACACAAACTCTTTCAAAAACAAAGCTAAATTTTCACTTCTTTTACTATTCACTCTTAATATGTGTTAATTACGATCTGAATTTAACAAATACTGTTCAGCCCAAAGAGTCTCATTGATTACTAAAAGGTCTTAATGAAGGTCGTAATCGAAACCAGAGTGATTTCAGGAGCACACGTGATGGATCGCCCATTTTTGTATTCCTCATCGTTCTTGTTCGAGCTCTGAAAGTTTCACTAATAGCACCATCAGGCATCTTTCACTTCGTGATAGAGATATGTGGATTGCCCTAGGCAGAAACAAGAATAGATGCCAATGAAATGGTCTCCTATTTAGATATATTTATTGTCTTTCGATAGGACTTTTTCTCATTCATTTCGGAAATTATAGTCACTTTTAAGAATAATATTTTTTGCCGCTGAAATTTAAAGTAGACTCTATTCTTTCATCATATTTGATATGCTTTCATTTTTACTCACTAAATTTTTATCAAGTTTTATAATTTTTGACTTTATTTTATTTCGATCAATAATAAATCGAATAAATAGGGTAAATAACGTAGTCAATAATGTAATAAGAAATAATTTTTATGTTGTTTGTTACAGCATTTACGAAATCTTTTTTATTCGTTCGTTCAATAGTGGGAAAAAATGAAAGCATTTTTTGTGAAGAAATGAATGGAAACTTTTTGATAAATTATATAACCTGTAAAGGAAACTTTTGATGATTTATTAGCTGAAATAGGTAAAATAAGATATTGCTTTGAGGTTATATTAGTGATAAGAAATCTTATTGTAAGAAATAACTAATCGAGGGACATCTAAAGAAAATTTTAAATTTAATAATGGGTATTCTTATTGGAGTTGATTTGTGATACATTTTCCTTATTATTTACTTCATAAAATCAAAACAACTGATTTTTTCAATTTTTTTTATTTTTATTTTACTTTATTTTTTTACTTCTGAAGAATTAATCTCCTTTTATTACATGCGTGTTTGGTGTTTTTAGATTATTAATTTTGAAAATATAAAAAAAAAACCTAAAATATACTAATTGATAAGATAATTCTTTATTTACTAATGGTTCTTTAAATTTACCGTTTAAGTTAGTCTGACATCTTTCTAATATGACCTTTTTTTTAAAAAAAGTATTTAAAAGAATATTAAGAGCTTATTTCCAATAGTAAGCAGTAGACAACAGCTAAAAACAACATTAAAAAATCTTTAATCATTAATTAAATTAATTTATTTGTTTTAATTAAA